>JAGVSP010002315.1:0-69885 GCA_022494985.1 Micrasema minimum | reverse complement strand
ATTACAATTTATTCAATCAATATCTTAATAAATTACCTAATAATGATTGAGATAAAAACTTTATTATACATGTTTATAGGTACTTTATTTCTACTCATATTTTTAAATATGGCAGGCAGCAGGTACCAGGGTCTAGATTACATGCATCATTTATATTATCGCGCATCGATATGTCTTGTATCGCAGTTGTGACGGGTAGGTATATGACGCGTAATCTGTAAAAATCTCTTTTAAATATATTATACCGATTACGCGATACCTACCGATATACGCGTCCCAACTTCGATGTCGATATGCTTGTAATTGAGTCCAGGTAACTTTTCTGTTTTTCCTGATGTCTCTATTGTGTCCATACTTTTAGTTCTCGCTGCAATCAGCCATTATTTTCACAAGATCACTTAGTCTTAACTTAACGACCTGTACGGCGGCCAGATCACATAGTTATGATGAATAACGACTGCCGCATTAACAGAGAAGTAAAACAAAATGAAATAACCGTCGGTCGGTAGCTTCGGTCGCCGGAGTTACTGTTTGTTGCGCAAATTGTAGCGCGGGAAATATTTGGGTCGGCGCCATAACGGTCCTGCACAGAGCTGCCAACTGTCCCGTGCGAAATGGAACAGGAAGATCGCTTTTCGTTTTGGAGGGAATTCCGTGTCAGTGGGACGCCTCGAAAGAAATACTGTTGATATTGTTATTGATTAAGTTAAAACGTTTTAGGAGTTTGTTCAGTTTTGCAAGCTACAAGGGCCATACAATAAATTATTCTAAATGGGTTGGTGCGGTCAAACTTATAAATTTATGCCCCAGCGCGAAAAGCACGTATCGGTACCTACCACAGAACTTTGTTGCTGCGGCTGGGCAGTGCCAGAAATGTGCACATTTGTATTTCCTTTTCTTGATAGTTACATAAATTAATGTCCTAAGGAGGCAAAACAGTTTAATTTAATTGAAATACACATAGTGTTTTGCCGCGTTTATCATTTTAGATCATACTAACACATTAGCCCAGAAGATGGACTGAAATACGCTTTAAATTTTCGGCCACTCGAAGTCCAAAAACACATCATAATCACCCAGAAAAACATTTTGTCAGTATCCTTAAGATCGTGAAAATACACGAACTTTGAATAAAATTTAAATATCAATAAACTAACAGAATTTGATTTTGCAAAAAATAGATATCATCATACTAACGCAACATATCTACATCAAATTCATCGTACTGTAAAATGCTTGTAATAAGTATGAGACATATATTCACACAAACATCGTGTGTTATTTAGATTACGCAGATAATTATTACCACTACTTTCCCTTATCCGCACATAGGGCACTGCATTTGTACGCCAAGTGCAGTGTAGGTACCTAACTTGATTGCCATCGCAAAAAAAACATAATCTAAGCTGGAATCGAAAGGCATTCAGTTTACACCCGCGCCGCGTAGCCTAAAGTCAAATTAGAGGCAAGATTAATGCGCCAGAGCATTAGCCATTTAAGCGAGGCCTTAAT
This sequence comes from Micrasema minimum, assembly GCA_022494985.1. NCBI lineage: Eukaryota > Metazoa > Arthropoda > Insecta > Trichoptera > Brachycentridae > Micrasema > Micrasema minimum. Next base: position 68,373 of record JAGVSP010002315.1, on the reverse strand, counting down.
GCAAAAATATTCTACAATAATACCATGACATGTAAGCCGCTCGTTCGATTAAGATAAATCGGCGTTCTGTGAAGAAGTTTTAACGAGCTCATGTCACACCGCATAACATAACGTTTGATAAATGGACCTAAATCCATTATCCGGAAAATCGAATCATCTTCAATGAAAATCGTACAACCTTATTAAGTACCTACATCATAATATCAAAGGACTTTCCTGTTGAAATATCTGAATATAAAGAAGATATTGCGGATACCCCTAAACGGATAGTCATGTAAACGTACCATTCATTGTAAATGTTCAGGTTTCTAAATGGTTCTGACGTTTGATATCCAACCAGAAGCTCCGTGACACGTTATTTAATGCACAGTTTATATTATATACTAGTAAATGAATGTTAATGTTAATTAATGTTACCTATAAAATATCTCGCGGTTGGACAATAGAAAATTTAGCCAGACGTGTGACCAAATACCACCCACCTAACTGAATTTACCGAAATTAAATGTCAAGTGGTTTTACATTAATTTGTAAATTACTAGATAAGTACTATGATTCTATGATTCTATCTTAAATATCTCATTCTTAAAAAATTAAAAAAAAACGTGCAGCGATATGATAATGTAAGTACCTACCTATGTGTATACAGTTGGAATTTGGAATATAAAAACCAAAAAAAAACAAAACAATATATATTATGGTATGCTCTGTCTTTACTCAGAATAATGGTGTAAGTTGTCGATTCCATTCAAAAGTAGATCCTTAAAAAATCTATTCTAATGTTTATTTTGCCTCTGTAAATTGTATTTATGGCTTGTTAATGTAAATAAAATATCATGTAAATAAATAAAAATTATTACATATCACGCAATATGTAATTCACCTCTGGCAACATTACAATTCCCGCGGTAATCAGTTTTAAAAAATTTACATTCGAAACCAAGAGAGACGGCAGAACGTGAGTCAGGTAAACAACTTGGGCGTAATTATCTCTGGTCAGTTAAACATTCGGCTTGTTCATGGCTGAAAACTTCTAAATATACCTACGGCGACCGTGGAGGAAAAACCGCTGGCCATTTCTACTTTCTAGTGTGGAGGCAGCTGCCTCTAGAGGGGCGGTTTATGGTGTCATTGACCCGCGCGAGTAGGTACCTAGTAATACCCGCATTGCCATTGGAGTGAAGTTACTATAGGGTACCGAAGATATCTATAGAATATAGCGACGTCATTTTCAGAATGCGTCTTCAGTCTTCACTGATGATGTTTATTGTTTATGACGATCTCTGGTCCTATTCCTAGTCAAATAAACAAGCACTAATCACCTCAAACTAAAGCATTACAGGTTTATTGAAATAAAAAAATTCTGTGTGAAAGCTGTTACAAGATCACTCGCCATTCCAAAGTGTCGAACACGATTTTCAGTCCAGCAAAGGATATACTTACACATTTTCAGTTAAAAGTAAAACAACGTTTTAAGCTAAACTGCAGGAAAAATTTCATACATGAATAGTATTTTAGTGAACCGGAAATCCTTTAGTGAGAAGTGATTGATGCTTGTTCATATTATTCCTGAAATATTTAATTTTATTATTTATTGGGTCATTTCGATTATATTATGATCTTATTAATAAATTGAACCATGATAACACCAATGGTTCTTTAAATATAGGTATGGCTTGCTGTCAGATTAAGTATAAATGTACTACTACTCTCCTTTATCTGCACCCAATGGTGCGTAGGGCACTGCATTGATACACAAGTGAAGCGAATCTCGATCAATTGTTACATGAAGGCAACCCTTTAGCGCCAGTTTTAGGTCCTAGGTAAAACATGAAATATTTTAATGTAAAAACAAATTCAAATAAATGTTTCATATTGACCCCCATCGGGAGTCGAACCCACGCCCTCGTGCATGGCAGCACAACGCGGACAGTTATTAGATCATTAAAAAAAAAAAGATTTTTATACTGAAAAAAATATTGTTTGTTTTTCTGCTGACAACACTGCGTTGGTTTCGGCGCCCTCCATAATTCAATAGGAAAATTTGTTTCACTATAGCTACTCGCTGTAGGGATAAGAAAGCAGCTTTATGGCTATTGCGTTCTTAACCGAATTTGAAAATTGCACTTCTGAGATGTAGATTGGTAGCTATTAGGGTAGGTACCTAGTATTCGTATAAAGTTTTTTTCTAGCATGGAGGGTGAAAAGGTTGCATTTGTAATCAAAGTAAAACGGTTTTTAGTAAGAGCAAATAGACTTATCAAAGTAAAAGGAAAATAATCAAATTGAGGGCATTTAATTTATTGATATATGTGATTGATTTTTTCTTTACAAGTGGTTTTGATAATTTTATTGGTAGTCCCTGGGGGGCCCCGCTGTTCTGATATATATTTATATTTTTTACGCACTTTTTTTTAGGTAGGTACAAATAGCAAACAAAGAACTCCCAAGAAAAATAATAGAATTATATTACTACTACCTACTACTACCCTCTCTCACCCGCACCCAATGGTGCATAGGGCACTGCATCGGTACACCAAATGCAGTGTCTCTAGATCACCCTACATGAAGGTAAGATGATCCAGTCCAAAGTATTACACATGAAATATGAATGTGAAAATCACACGTAAATAAATATTTCATGTTGACCCCCTATGGAAATCGAACCCGAGACCTCATAAATGTGCTACCACTATGTTACGAGGCGGAACAATCTAAGCAAAACTTTCATTTTTCAATGATAGAAAGTATAATAATGTTAAAGTTTTATATTATAATGTTTCACGCCATTGATTAAGCCGAATTGACACAATGTTCTTGTACTTTGTATATTATTATGTATGTTGTAAACATTTTTAACAGGTCTTCCAATACTCGGCTATTTAGCTTATTTGGCAGACCTGGACCATAAATTATATGTAACTTTACGTAAACACATTAAATAAATAAAATAAAGTGCATGTGTATTGAAATAAGCATACTTTTTTATTTATTTCGAGGTCAATAATTTCCTTTAGCGTAATTTTACGATATATTTGTATATACCTACCTGTAATATACCCAGGTACATTTATTTAAAAATCAATGTAAAACACTTCATTGTAAACACTTAACTTACTTAATTGTAAGAAAAAAAAACTGTTCATGAAAAAAAAGTTGAAAAAAAACTGGGTGCCTACCTTTGACAGATTGCCTTTAAGATTATTAAGTTTTGTCATGTTGGCGTACCTGGCATAACGCAAGGGGCGCGTGTCTCCATGAATATACGCGGGAAAGTGCTATCTAATGTCAGTCGACATTTTTCTATGACATGCACTACTGAGAGTACTGAGTACCTACTTAGGGGGTGATTTAAGGTTGAGGGTTCCACGTCCTACCTTATTATACCTATTTTCCTATGGAATTGTGAGTAGGCGCATCGTATTAAGGTTCTTAGTAACATTTTAAATGACACGAACATTTTAAATGACACGTTTAATATTATTTTTTATGGAAAATACCAATTTTTAATAGTTAACATTTTATGTTACATGTTACATTTGATTATGATAAAACGTAAAACCTGCTAAATAACCCATTTGACTTTATTTACCTACATAATATAGTAACACTTTGAAGACTAAACTGTACAAACTCAAAAAAGTAAACTATCAACCACTTTTTAGTTGCAAAAATGTGAATTTTAATTCGGTGCCTACTGGGCCTGGAGGCAGTTTGTGGATTCCGTATGCTCCACATAGGGAGCGGATATGGAATGATGATGATGATGCTGTCCTCAAGGTATTCCTTGGAAAGAAAAATCAAAATCTAGACGTAACGCTGTTGACAATCCGTTGGCAGTTTGCGTCAGAGCTGCGGGACATGGACCTGATCTGGGATGATGCGCGGGAACTGGCGGCCGATCGCTTGGCTTGGAGGCAGTTTGTGAAATTCATATGCTCCACACAGGGAGCGGATATAGTATGATGATAATGGTAAATGAAAGTAGTAATAAAATAAAAATGTTTTAATTTATTATTTTAGGTGTATTTCAATTACTGCCATTTTATTTCTGAGCACATTGATATAAAATGACCATAGATAAACTATTTCCTGCGTAGGTAGCTACCTACTGCCAGAGGTGTGTATCAGGAAACATACACCCAAGTACAAAATTTCATCCAAATTGCGTACAATTTTTATCTCATTATCCCCTCACCCACGACAAACGGTGAGTAGGTACAAGATGCAACCGCATGTATTTGTATTGCAAGTTGCAAGCCGTGTAGAGAAATCGGTAGGGGTTTCTCCATGCGGCACGTGTGTTGGACGGGGGGGCGTGGGTGTGTTGGTCCGGGCGGGAAGGGATCGATAGTGGGGGAGGGGGGTAGTATTATTACATAACGGTGGATTCACACGACCCGCTGAGAGAATGGTCGATTGTTGACGGGAGAAGGCGTTACGAAGTGAGAAAGTAAAAAAAAGTGGGATGGCAGGTGTAGCAAATATATTATAAAGAAATTCGTTTGCACTTCGATTCTAATATAAATTAATTTGTGTTTTCATGTATGGGTATTACTTTGAATGGGAGTATTTCTGTCTGGCGATATATTTATTTTACATGTGTGTCCTAGGGTATCCCTAAAATATTTCTCAGAGCCCTGTTCTGGAGAACTTGAGTTTCGGAAACCTGTTTCTTGGTAGCAAAACCCCATATACCTACATGACAAATATACAAGGTGAGAATGGATCATAGCGTAATAAATAGAAAGCAAAATAGTTTTTGGAAGTAAACCCCTGAGTCTATACAAGACTCCAGTTACAGGGGCTATCTTTGATTTGACATGATCAAATTGATAACTCCATGAAAGTTTTGAGTCTATGAATAGTCCCAGATATTAAGTTACGTGTGTCATTACAATCTGAGTATTACTTAGAGAAATATTGAGGTATATGTTTTTTTTGTTCCCAAAAAGCATACATGAAGTTTTTTTCACGTTTAAGTTTAGTTTGTTTATTCTTAACCAGTTTGCTAGATGAGAGATATCTCTTTGCATTTTATTTTCAAGTTCCTTTATCGTGCGACAATGATAGAATACCATAGTATCGTCAGAATATAATTGTAGAACACCTTATATGTCCATGTACACAAGAAATAATAGAGGGCCGAGGATTGAGCCTGAACATGAACACCCACTCACATGCATTAGCCAATTAATAGGCTTAAAATCCCTTATGGATTGGCATTACACCTACACACGTAGTTAAAAGTAATTAAATAATAATTGCAACCAACCTACTCACTTAGGGGAAGGAGTGATAATATTACTTGGTTATTCATTTTATTAATGTTGTCTCTGCTGCCTGTAAGAAAACATCGACAATATAGAGTAGGGAGATTTTGTTGTCAATTCTGATGATCCTCAACTATCGAAAAGACCCAGCATTGGTTCGAAAGTTTCCACAAAGCAAAGACAAGCAAATGAGTTATGAGAAAAGAAAAAAATGTAAAAAAAAAAGTTCAAAAATCTTAACACATCTTACACAAGTTTTTAAGTGGAATTTCACTTGATTATTCAGTTGGAATTCACGAAGATTTTTAAAAAAATAATGAAACCCGTGCGATGGCGGGTGATAAAGCATGTAAATAAAACAAATAGGCCATAAAAAAATCGACCAATTAGCCGGGAAATGCGAAAAATTTGAAGGAAACAAAAGTTGAAATTAGTTTGCATTGTTTATTGAATGGCTTAACTTAACAGCCAGTTTCCGTAAACTGTACCTTTTTAAGCTGATAATGGAAAATATAATGAATCGGGTAAGGTGCCTACTTACTTTTTTCAGGGGAGTATCGTGAAACTGTATATTATTACTACATAGTTTTTGGTAATTACGCAAAAAAATGTACATTTCAAAGGGATTACAGGTGTTGCTTATGAAATACTTCCAATACTCTCACTTATACGCACCCAATAGTGCATAGGGTACTGCATTGGTGCACCAAGTATCAACAAAATAACGTTAGATTAGTAGAAATTTGCCCATGAAGCACAGAATTAATTTGTTCAATGAATAAAAAAAAACAGAATTTTATTGACAAAATGCTTTGCCTATAGATCACAGAACTGACTGGTCTTATGCCGACTTTATAAGAGACAGAAAACTGAACAGTTTCTTGTTCAGAAAACTGTACAGTCTGTCAAAAGACACGCTAAATATGTTTGTGTATTTTTTAAGCGCGATCATAAGTTATTATCGTATGTTTGCACACAGGAAATTGTTAATATAGCTAATAATGAAAATATATTAAAACGTTTTTTAAAATAAAATAAAAATCACTTTGTTTTTTTATTCATTTTTTAATTGAGTTATTACTAACTAGTTTCGGTACCACCGTACCATCAAAACTAACAATAAAATACAAAGTTGCATCTAATAAGTGGGGGGAACTATGGATTGGGGAGGGGGTGGGCTATGGTTCCATAGTTCCCCACCATAGTTCCATGGGCCATAGTTCCCCACCCCCACTAATTAGATACAACTTTGTATTTTATTGTTAGTTTTGTATTAGCTCTGATGATGGTACGGTGCTACCGAAACTAGTTAGTAATAACTCAATTAAAAAGTGAATAAAAAAACAAAGTGATTTTTTTATTTTATTTAAAAAAAAGTTTACAATGATTTACAAAGTAAATGGTGATAATATAAATAACGATATATTATACGGTTTTTTCGTTTTTCAAAGCATTTAATACATTAATATCAACAACGTTTACATAAAAAAAAACATTAATTGTCAGGTCAGCCAAACGTCGCGCGGACCATTCAATATTCCACACGGTTCTCGCTTTATACGGGTAAACTGCACAAGAAACTGTACAGTTTTCTGTCCCGAATAAAGTGCGCTTTACAGCACAAACTACTATAAAGAAGATTCATTCCTAGGGCAAATGTTTAGTAAAAGGGTTAAATGGATGTAAAAATTATGTAATACTTCCAAGTATAAGAAAATATTTTATATAGGAATGATAATAATTAGTCGTTACCATATTGTCGAGAAACATTAATATGAATAATTTGTGAAATAATTTAACACGACCCGCCCTTGGTTTTTCTTGAGGAACGGGCAATGAATATTACAGCGCTATGAATTTGATTAATTTGCACTGGAAACAACACATTTCTTCAGAATAATTAGTTCGCATCTCGGGACAAAGCCAATTACTGACATCCCCTAACTTTGTAAACAGTCATTTGTAATCTAATTTATTTAATTACGAAGCATGGGTTTTAAAATTTCATCATTTATATCAAAACCACTCACTTTGTAGATCATTGATTGTAAATTTAAATCAAATTTTGTTATATGGTTAACTTTATTTCAATAAACGCTAAATGCCTCATCACCAGAGATAACAAAAAACTTAGCAATATACCTCTTTTCGATTTTTGTTACCTCTGATTGACAAGGCATTGTCTAAACTAGTTAGTATTTATTTATATAAAAATGAATCATACAACGAAGTTTTTTTATTTATTTTAAATTTAATATTTGATTTTAAACGCTTATTATTTCCTTTACCCATGTTGGGCTAACATCAATCCACTTAACCCAGCCTATGACTCGTAAGCCCCGTAAACGCCCAGGTAATCCCAAAATTTATTTCCAGAGATTCTCTGTTGAGATATCAATAATGATTATTAAAAACGTTTTGATTAAATGATTCAGGGAAAAGGTAATTAGTATTAGTAAAATATTTATTTTGCCTTATAAAAATACATTATAAAGCACTTTATATTCCTACAAATGGTCATTAATACCAGAAACGTCTCTTTAAAATTGATTAAACAGAAATAAAACTCTTAATAAAAATATTGCAGAAAGAATTTCCTTCGGGAAAATATTAATATTCCTTACGTAAAAATGGAATAAGTTTTAATATGAGGAAATTCTTATTTCCAAGTTTGGTGAAATCCGAAGACAAGAATACAATATATTTGACGACTTTGAATGAAGATTTTAGGCATTTGGGTACATTGTGTGATTGAAAATTTATCTAGTGAAAACTAGTTTGCAAAACATCAAACTTTAGAAGTATTCCACTTCAAATATTTTTATTTGTTGAAGTTATCTTCACCGGCTTCTTAAAAATGAACCAAAAAATATGTATATTTTAAGATAAGTGAAATATAAAAAGTCAACGATTCTTTAGTTCCTTTGGGAATGGTTATATTTATAACAGCCCGTTACGCTATCGGAAACTTCTAGTTTTTCGTTAAACTACTGACTACTTTCTACATTTTCCTTATCCACACCTGATGGTACGTAGCCCTCTTGTACACCAATTGCAATGTACATTGATCATTTGAAAGACGAAGGAAAGATGATTAGTTAGAAAAGAAGAAAAAGTATTAATATGTAATGTAACCCGCAGACAAGCCCCGGCTTTGCGGGAACAATAAATACATTTATGTATTGTCTATAAAACATGAATATTTCAAATAATAAAAAAATATATAAAAATAAGAATAATAAAAAGTTTAAATAATTAACTAACTAACTACTAACTAAACATCACGCCATTTCCCGAAGGGTAGGCAGAGAGGATAGAACGCCACACCACTCTGTCCTGGCACACTTCTCTTGCTTCCTCCACATTCATACATCTCCTCATGCACGCACGTCGATTATTCCGACTTCTTACATGCCCACTTTCAAGCACTTGTTTTACTTGATCATGCCATGTCTTTCTCGGCCTTTTTAAATAATAATTTAAAAAAATAAAAATAAATTGTAAGACGAAGGTAAGATGATTAGTCTTATGCTTTAGCGCCATACAAAAGTATCACATGGAAATGAAAATGTTCTCTTTTGCTGATATTGGATTATTCAATTTTATACTTTAGTTAAGTAAATCAAATGAATGTGTTAATGAAACACAATGATTTTGATGTAAAATTAATATTTTATTTTTATTCACGGAAAAACAACAGTCTTAATTAGTACATTTTTAAAGATATTTGCATATGTATGTATACATCCAATTACAGCTTTTCGCAAATATGAAACGAATGCTAAGTAATACAACTTTTAGGAAATAAAAAATTAGAACTAAGAAAATTTAAAATTGGAAAAGAAAAACATAAGAAAAAAAGAGATGCACTGCAGGGAAGGTAAGGGACGGTTAGGTTAGGTAAAAAGGGAGAAGGGTGGGAAAGATACAATTAATATTGTTTACTCACTAATTATATTTTGGCTTGATCAAGTAAAACAAGTGCTTGAAAGTGGTCATGTGAAAAGTCAGAACAACCGCCGTGCGTGTATGAGAAGACGTATGAATGTGGAGGAAGCAAGAGGAGTAGGTACTTCGGGGAAATGGCGTGATGGTAAGTAAGTTAGTTAGTTAATTCATATTTGGGTAAACTTGCTAAGCAATTGATATAAATACAGTAAATATGTGGTGAGGTTAGTGTTGACTCTAATCTAGAGATGTATCCCTAATTCGCATGGAATAGAGTCAGAGCTCAGTTTCCGATTATTTCCTAATCTGGGTTTAACAAACTTTAAGACTTAAAGTCTCTGTCTTGTATAAAAAGATTCATGTTGGGTAAATGAAAATTATTTGTAAGAAAACCTTTTTTTATTCCGTATTTGTACATGGAATAAGAGCGTCGATAAATTACATTATTCATTCAGCGCTTCGATTCTGTAAATGTTTTTAAACTACTGCGCATACGATTTTGTACTGAATTCGTATGCGCAGAAGTGTCTGAAACCTTAGAGAATCGCACCGCTGATAAATTATATCTCTACCCTAATGACTCAACAGTCGACTACGAATAAATTATTTGTAAAAAAAATTTAAGCCACAACAAAATTTTTAACACTAGTAAATTCTTGATTGATTGGTGTCTTTGCTCAATCATCTTACTTTAAAAATATATTTTAAGCGTTTTTAGCACCTACGCGGATAAGCATATAGGTAAACTTCATAAACATATTTTTAAATGCGTTTATACTACTACTACTTTCCCTTATCCGCACCCAAAGGTGCATATGGCACTGCATTGGTACACCAAGTGCAGTGTATCTTGATCATTTTATTACATGAAGGCAAGATGATCAGTCCTACGCTTCAGTACCAGTCCAAGGTATCACAAATGCGTTTATACTGGTAGATTATCTATTTTACAAAACACAGAGTTCCCTTTACTTCATGGGGTGCGTTAAGCTTCGCTATTAATTATTTAATTATTTGATTAATATATCGAACCCCACAGCATACAGAATAATTTATGGGGTAATCAATTACCTAATCCCGTGGCTTTCAAATTTGACTTAAGTAGTTGGTAATTTCATTAAGTAAAAATATTTAACCTTTAATAGAGATGCTACTCTTTCCCACGGGATCATATCTAAATTTTTTGAATTAAAACACTAACGCGTAACGTTAAAAACAAAAAACACGATTTTAGTGAAATCCAATTTTTATTGAAATTTTATTGAATTGCATTTTTTTTTCTTATATCGGCACCCTCTCACTTTATCAAGTGCAGTGTTTAATAATAATGTATTTTCATGTAGTACAACGCTTCAATGTCAGTCCGGGGTATCAGATATGAAATATTAATGTGAGAAATCACATCATGCAGTTTCGGTTCTGGGTATTCGTTCGTAATAGCCTAACGTTCTAACCTCTGCACCACAAGACGAACAAAGCAAGATTGTGTTAAAATTGTTTATTTCACTTGTTTTTAGTAATTTACGTACATATTATACCCCTTGTCAAATTGAAATTATTTAATAATAATTATTGATGAAACTATTGTAGAGAGAAGGCTATTGACCCGAATCCTAACCTCGCATAGGGTTGCCAGATGTAACTTTGAAAAAGGGGAACAAATAACAGTCAAAAGAAGGATTTTCCTTAGAAAAGGACAATGGAAAAAAACAACCAACCACCATAATTCATCCTCACCAATTACACCATAGGTTATCTACATTTTCGTGATTGACTTTTCATCTTCATTGAAATTTTACAAGACGCTGAATAATAATAGTCTTCATGCCAGATTTAAAAGGAGAAGGCTTTGATAAATGTCAGGTTTTTGTACAGACAATGTGATAGAGACGTCTATGCCAAATTAAGTAAAATTGCTGTATTGTACTTTTCGTGATTTAGTCCAGCTAAACTGTACATCTTCAACTAGCTTAATTAACAAGTGGAGAAGAGCATTTTCACATTGTTTAGTCTTCAATTACGACACAGCTAATTTTATATGTGTGTGATGTCATGGTACTAAATCGACCAAAAACCGCTTTGTTATGCATCACCAATTAACTTGAATAAAAATAGTCGCTTAAATTTTCGTGAGACCCGAAATTAAATTTTTGGACAATCCAAAAAAAGGAGGACATTTTCTTCTTTATTTTTTGTCGTTTGGTGTGTGTGTGTTGGTCAAGGAGACATGACTTACGTAGGTTTTTTATTATTTATTTAAGTTCTTTTTCAATTGGCAAACCCTTAACCTTACTAACAAATTATTTACGAGAATTTAGGACCCAATCGTGATAGAGACGTCTATCGACCGGGTTGATTGCCCGCCAAATTATAGTAAAATGCTTCACAAACGTTTTGTACTGAGATTTTGCTGTTGCGTAGGTATTTACATTTCAATTTAGTCAGCTAAACTGTACAACTGTCAACTAGCTGTTTAATTTACAATAATTAACAAGTGGAAGAGCAGTAGACACATTGTTGGAAGTCTTCAAATACCGACGACACAGCTAATTTTATATGTGTGTGATTGCACATAGGTACTAAATCGATATAGCATTAGAAGTGTACAAGTAACAATGACCGATTTAAACCGCTTTGTTATGCATCAAAATAACAAGTTGACAACGGAAATAGAAATAGACGACCCGAAATTAAAAACAAAAAATGTAGTTACGGTTAAATAGTGTATTACATAAAACGTATATTTTCACTTAAAATGTTCTAATTTTTGGATGTTTACAAGCGAAATATAAGATTAACCTACAATCATTGATTTATAAGGAGTATTAATAAATCAATGCCTACAATCAATAGTTTCAAGTATTTACAACATAATTAAACAGCCTATCGCAAATTATTTAATTCGCTTAAATATTTCTCGTGTTAAGTCAGTCTTAATGTGATCCAACAGTATTTAAATTGTAACAGCGGATTGCTGGTGAAAAATCGAAAAATTCCCGTATTTAAAATAAAAATGTGTACCGTTGTAGAAAAAGGGAATAGATGGAATGTTTATAGATATTATGTCAATCTGAAAGATATCTTCAAACAAAATACTAAAGAAAATAGCCTAGTGTGGAGCGAATAAATAATGTCAGAAGACGTAGAACAGGATGGTCTTATGACATATGAATGTCCCAGGAGTATAGTCGTGCGGCGCGCATGCTAAGGATGGGGGTGAGTGGAGACAAAAAGAGTCTTTACATTTATTGTACATTTTCAGTAGATTCGATAAATCTCCACAAAATCAATAGATCTGAAAAAATCGATAAGATAGGCGACGATAGAGATTATTAGCATGGCAACATTTATGGCAGTCCGACTGTGTATTATATGGTACGACTGTCGCGTTCTGCGCATGCCTACAGACAGTAAACTGTGCCGTGTAAAGGTAAAATTCACACCGCGCACTTTTTATTGGTCAAGGAACAAGAAACTTCAAAGTAAACTGTCCCGTATAAAGAAGAAGAAGAAGAAAATGGGAATATAAATGACTAATAAATAGAAAATATTAGATTTCAAACTAAATAAAGAAACGGGAGCTCAATAATATCATCATTAGCGCAGAGAAAGGTCATTGTACAATCTTTTCATTCGACATAATATGGATTTCTCCTCTAGACTAGTTATTATCAATATAATATAAACTACCCTGTCGTTATACAAAGCGATTTACCGTGACAGTTCAAGGACAATCTCAACCCTAATGTCAGATAAGGGTTTGATGGAGCCAAATTTATAATTGGAAAGCTCTAAACTAAATTTCAATCAAAGCAATACAATGTCTTTTGTAATAATAATTTTAAAATCCTTAGTACAAAAGACTTGACCAAGAACGATACCAAAAAATGCAAAAAGGGTTTATTACTATTATTACCACCACGTGACTCACGGCCGCTTTCCCATACAAACGTATTCCTCGATTTTCCCCCTGGAATTTAATACAGCAATGATTTTTTTACACATTTTTGTGTTTGTATTGTCCTATTGTCTTACAGAGTTCGTGGAAACAAATTAAACCGTGGATTTTTCATGGAGTTTTCATTGGAATCTTTGTAAACTTTGATAAACTTAGGAAACATACATGATTTGAATAATTTTCAACCTATAAAATTTTCCACCAAAGATTATTCAATGCGCCCTACATCCAGTAAGTGTATTTATTTTTATAAACAAAATTTTGAGTGTGTCCAAATACTTGTAGACAAAAACTGGATTTCACCCATTACGGGCTAATAATTACAATTTGACATCTCAACAGAGACGAGAAGTTTGGAAGGGAATATGGATATCTAGGCGTTTACAGGGCTTATGACATGTCATTGGCTGGGTTAAGTGGCCACTTGATGTATTACAACATTCCCCATTTCACCTAGTATTTGATATCCATATCTGCCAATTATCAGAACTCGTATATATACAGTGAAATGGCGCGATGCTTTGCATGTGAACACTCTCTGTCAAAAAAAATAGCTGGTAAAAGTTATTAGCGTAACAAATTGAAGAGTCATCTCCAGGCGTTTCCTAGTAGGTGAAATAATTCGGCAAGAATCTCACTTGCAATCATAAAGGTTTCTGCTAAAATGCTTAGCAATTTTCTCAATGGATAACAGAGTGTATTTATTTATTTTTATTTATTTATTTATCAAATTGTATTTACTTTTATTTATTTGAGTACATTACATCTTTATGGTGTATTGTTATTGTTAATGCATTCCTCACTAGGGAAACACGTGCCGAGGAAAGCATTTTAATGGTAAATGTTTTATTATTATTATTTTGTTTGTCGACAATATTTAACATATTACCTTTCAAAGCAAAGCCATAAATATGTTGTTTAAACTTGTAATTTGTGTACATATCATGTTGTACTAATAAACATTACTTAGTTAAATAAATTTGGAAGCTAAATTTCAACCATGTATGAGCTACCTAACAGGGTTTCATTTTATTTAACGAGTTAAATTTTAAAATACGAAGTAAGGATAATGTTAAAAGATAAATCTTTGATTGACGTAATCCGATATTGTTTTTTTACCCTCATAAAAGGAAGCTTTGAATTAATTAACCTCGGATTATATTTATATAAATGTAAATAAACGTATTCGTAGATCTCAATTAATTGAAACATTAAGATGTTATCGTATTGAGAGACTGCTCAAAGGTTAAGCTTACATTTCAGATAAAGTTTAGAGACATAGAAACACAAGAGGCATCTTAATGAAGAAAAGGCTGTTATGTCTCAGAAATGAATTAATTTGTAAATTACTAAACATCAACAATACGTATCCATTATTTAATGAAATTGTATAACAGTATTTAATGCTTTAGTAACGTTATTTTATTGTTAAATTTATGAAAAGGAACATAGAATTTATTTCATTAAATTTTCTAATTTAATAAAATAATCGCTAAGCTCCTTTTCATAAATGCAGGTTGTTTCAATGCGAATTTTCGGTATAACGTACAGTTGGGTTCCATATTAAAACTACTACTACTACATTCCCTCATCCGCACCCAATGTTGTATAGGGCACTGAATTGGTACATCAAGTGAAGTAAATCTTGATAATTTGTTACATGAAGGCAAGGTGATCAATCTTACGCTTCAGCGCCTGTCCAAGGTATTATGAAATATCTTTATGTGAAAATCACATTCAAATACATATTTTATTTGACCCTCATCGGGAATCGATCCCTTTAAATAATTTATTTCAAATATTGGAATAAAATAGAAGGCACTCGTATTTGCTTTATGCTTTCTTTGTTAAGTAAAGGATCGTCAGCATTTTGCAAGAGCTAGCCAAATATTCATTTTTGACATTGGCTTTGAATCATAAGCACAAGGGACAGGTGTGGATACGTCACCCGAGATAGGAGTGAGTCAACTACACATGCGACTTACGTGGGCATTCAACGTATTAAGCTGTGACGTAAATACATTATATTTACACACTTGACATAACTGCTCATTGGTCAATGTTGACCGGAAGAGAAATTACTGAAAGAAAAAGATATTTCGATTTTATAATTTACGTCTTCTGTATCGGGTAACCGTTAGAGCAGTCAGTCAGTTAAAACTTACCTTTAAAAACTTTACCTTGTGTAAAATTTAAATACAAGGATATAAATGCATTATAGGAGATAGGATTGACAAAAGCTTTCCCAATTTGCAGTACTTGTGAATGCGACAATGATTTATAATTTAGACGATTTTGAAAGTTCAATGAATCGCCGTTTTATGACATTAGTAGACTTTTATTCTGATTTTGTAGCAAAACATTGGTAGGAATTCTAATCGCACTATTGTAAAGATAATTTGGAGTCCTTTTTATATATTTTTAAACTATTTTTTAGAAAAGAGGCAGCAGACTGTAAGGCATAATTTTCTGGGTCCAAATTGTAGTGCGACGGCATCAAATAAAGCAAACACATTACATATAAAAACTTTTGGTTGTCTGTAAAGTCGGTTTATGGACGATAATTTTACGTGATAACGTCATAAGAAAACATTGATGAAAAATAACATACTTTTATGAATTGAATTGAATTATTTTTACTGAATTATTATTATTTTGTATAATACAAAGCAGGAGTTAATTGAAAATTATCATTTTTTTGCACTCGTTAATTTCACTTTCACTTTGTAGCTTGTGTGCTGCTGCTGTCTCCCTTCTACTCTGACGCATCGGCCGATGGAGTGGAAGAGAGATAGATGCGTCACTAACCGAACGCTTAGGCCGATCGTGCCTCTCTATCGCTTGTTCCGCGCTCTCGCTTGCACACTAGGCTCAGGCGGAACGTGACAATGAGTCATGCTTTTTCGTGTGTGCAGCCGGCGTTCATCGATTTATTAGACGTTATCACGTCAAGTTTATATTCATTCCACTTTTTCACAGGACGTGCCACGTCCGCTTCATTTATCTATTGGTTTTGAAATAAAAATAGATGTCTGATTATAATCAAACCACTGTATAGGGGGGAACGATGACTTACCGATATTGACGACGACCCCGTGATTAGTGAGCTCCCAACAAGAGTGGAGGCGGAGGACGCTCAAGGAAGCGCTTTGCTTGGGAGAGAAGTAACCTAAGGCAGTGTCCGTCACGTGGTACGCCTGCAGGGAGAACTCGTACAGCGAGGGCAGCAACTGGGCCACTGCTCCGACCTGACAACAGAAATACATCATATTATTTTAGAAAAATAAAATCTTCTTGCATCGTACCTAACATCGATGTATACCGCTGAGACGTGAACCGGATACACTCAGGCTGCATGGAACAAAACTCGATGTACAAGCGGGAAACCAGTGAATCAACGTCATATTTTGAGTCGATTTTGTATAATAATATTATTATTTTTTTGACCCATAGTTTTCGAGAAAATTTTTCGAGAAAAGAAGTTGAATTATACACCGTGTCCCACGATGAGACCGCAAAACTCCGGAGGGTGATTATTCACGATATTCTGAGAAAAAAATCTAAATAAAGTTTTTCAAAAAACTCAATTCTAATTTCTTAAATAAATTATTAAAATATGAATAAAAATTCACGCGTGTAATACCGTCAATTTTTGAACTGGCTCACACCACGTGACCTGCACCAATAAGCGCGAAGAAATCACATATTTTTGAAACTTAAACTAAAGATTCAGTTATGAAATTCGAATTTTGAATGTCCGTACAAGGCGTACCAGAGCGGACCCCCACTCCTCCCCGCCCACCGCCACCCCGCCGCCGCTAGCACTTCAAACAGAAGCCAGTATTACACTCGTCGCTTTTTATAAATACTTTTTTAAAATTAATTATTGGAAATGCCCGGATCAAAAAATTTTTTGAGGATTTTTTTCTCAGAATACCATGAACAATCACCCTCCGGAGTTTCGCGGTCTCATCGTGGGACACGGTGTATATATATATATTTTTTTAAATTGTTGTCAAATATAATTTATTTAGTCAAATTAAAACTAGCCATAAAGAAAACGAAATGAAAAATCGTATTTTAATAAGAATTTGCGCAGTTTTACTTAATTTGCGCTACTTATAAAAGCTAAGTCGGTAGTATCTAATAAGTGCTTATCAAAAGTGGCTAAATTGGCAGTGCATAATGGAGTTCTTGTACCAACCCTTATGTATGGAAGCGAAGCATGGAGTTGGAAAAATAAGGATGAAAGTAGATTGAATGCAGTTGAAATGCGATCTCTCAGGCGAATGTGTGATAAAACTATGTATGATAGGTGCACTAATGTTAAAATTAGAGCAGAATGCAAGGCTGAGATAAGCATTATCGACAAATTAAGAAAGGTCTTTTACGTTGGTTCGGTCATGTAGAGCGAATGGATGATGAAAGAACGGCTAAAAAAAATATATGATGCGACTGTGCCTAGATGAAGAAGTCGAGATAGGCCGAGAAAGACATGGCATGATCAAGTAAAACAAGTGCTTGAAAGTGAATGAAAGAAGTCGGAATAATCGACGTGCGTGCATGAGAAGATGTATGAATGTGGAGGAAGCAAGAAAAGTATGCCAGAACAGAGTGGTGTGGCGTTCTATTCCTCTCTGCCTACCCCTTCAGGGAAATGGCGTGATGGTTAGTTAGTTAGTTTAGTTAGAAAGCTTTTACGATAAGAAAAAAAAATGTTTTTTCATGCTCAGATTCAAAAATTCATATTACACATTCGACTCCCAATAAGATGTAGATTCACCAGTTTTCAGGTTGTACTACGAGTTTTGGTTCTCCATGTTTATTGCTTTTTTATGAATAATGGATTTTGTTGCTAGAAGCACCGTATAAAATGAATAAAAACATACACAATGACACTAGAGAGGTCATGTATGGGTATCTCGTATATGTATATACAAAACAGTCTTCTAACATGACTCACTATGGGAGGGCATTTACACCCCCGTATTCATATTCGTTATCCTCTGTGACACCTCTACTTTAGGGGTCGTTCACCCTCCACAAGAGAGCTTGAGAATATCGTCTTTTCATCTGTTAAGGGTAGTGGGAATAAAGAATAACCCGAGATTCTTCCCTCAGCTTTAGATTATGAATTGGGAATATAACCCTTGGACACGAGCACGTTTTCAGAAAATATTAAACTGCCTTTCATAACGATGCCGCCCTTATTTGTATACAAAATTGTGTAGGTCAGATATCAAAATATAAGATGCCATGTTGAAGATATTAGATTTTGATTGTATTTTACTCGAGTTCTCATTGCATAGTGGGTTTCATTGCATTGCATTCCCACCAAGCCTTAAATATATGTCATAGTGTGACACTGGTCATCACGACTTCATGCAACAAATGATCATAATTCACCTTACTTGACGTACCAATCAATGCAGTGCCCTATGCATCATCAAGTGCGGAGAAGGAAAAGTAAGGAAGGAACTTACATGGGTCTTTCCGATATGCGCGTATTTAAGGACGCTGAATGATATATTAGCAGGAACCAGGATGGTATTGAGATGTCTAGTGATTCAACAGCCGACTATCAGCAAGGCCACTTTCACGAGCGGCGAGCGGCGAGTGGCGATAGCAAAAACAACAAAGGACCGAATGATATTACATTGGATTTTTTCACTCCTTCATTGATTTTAACGTGGCCTTCCCGATGTATAAAATACTCTACCATCACGCCATTTCAAGGGGTAGGCAACTAGGATAGAACGCCACACTACTCTGTCCGGGCACATTCATACATCTTCTCATGCACGCACGCCGATTATTCCGACTTTTCACATATTCACTTTCAAGTACATGTTGTACTTAGAACAAGTCCGAATAATGAATTATTATCTGTTTGTAATTATTACATTCTGGGTGCTTTTTTTTCAATCCTTGTTATTTTGTCTTTGAAGAAAAAGTCGTTCAATTTACATCTGATTATAGGAACTAGGAGCTGACAAACACAGGGCAATGGATGACATAATTAAGACAGTATAAGTAGTTTAGCGCTAACATGGGTGTATAATAATATAATAATATTTATTATGGGTGTACGTTATTTGGCATGGTATTTTCCGAAAATACCGAGTTTGCCGGTTATTGCTTGTTGTCTAGTCAAACTTTCAAACCTAATATCTACAATATTTATAATTTAATACCACGACATGAAGGTAAAGTGCATAATTATTATGTTGAACTTATAAATAAACTTGACTTTGAAATTAAATTAAAAACGGATAGCAGGACGGTGGTAAAAAAAATTACGGTAGAAAATTATTGATTAATTTAAAAAAATTGAATAATTTTTTTGAAGAAGAGTGTATTCATAACTTTTGTTATTTATCGTAAGTACTTAAAACTCTCTCTCTAATCTCTGTATTGATCTAAAAACCTATGTTTAAGGGGATTCGGTCATATTGTGTGATGCTGAAAACAGTTATTAGAAGGTGGTGGTTGCCGGATTTATCGGAGCATTATATTTTAAGTGAGAGAGTTTTTATTCAGTGACTAAATAATGTCAAATAACTGAATTATTCCAAAACAATGCATTAATTAGCAGTGTATTTCATCACTGATAAATTGACGTATTTTAACATTGAAACACACATTTTATAGTGCTTTATTTTACGTTTTCAAAAACTTTAAAATTAAAATGTCATTCTTTAGAACTTTAGACAATGTAACAGTGGGTACACACACTGCAGCTTTGCATCGTTATAACAGATTCTTGACAGCTAGCGGTTCCCATTGTAAAATAGTGTTATATCTCAAGTTTTTGATCTGAATATAGTCTTACGGCTACACTTCTATCTTCCAATGAAAAACTCAACATCAGAACTTTACAGGAATTGGATTTTTTTTTTAAACGATCCTAAGAGTAAAAATATCCAGGAAAATTGTTAGAAATTTGAGCCAGAGCGGCTCAGATTGACAGGTTTCAACATTTCAGTGCGTGATACAGAATAGGTACCCAATACCGACTGCCGAGTAACAGGGTAGATGGATCAAATACCGCCCCCGGGGCTATCAGGGAAGGTAACGGGGTGGGGAAATATGCCCGGAATGCTCCCTGTTTGGGAAATCTAAGGAAATGTGCCAAAAGGTTGACAAATTGTTCCCATAATACGAAATACCCGGAGAGGTGATGGAATATCTTATCAACGTGATATTGGGTTACTTTTATATATATTTTCTTTTCTTATGTTTATTTATTTCGCTTCAGACGTAATATGTGAACAGATAACACTTCTATGTCTCATGACAATAAATAATAAATGGCTAGTGGGCTTGTACGCCGAATTTTCTGTAAATATTAAATTTTATCATTCGTGGGAATCATTTTAGAAGAAATTTGACATAAATTATGAAAAGAATAAAATAAAACCCATCTTCTAATTTAATATCATAAAATATTATCCATAACTAGCTGAATTACCACTACCGCCTTTCTTAATCCGTACCAAGTGGTGAATAGGGCACCGCGTTGGTACACCAAGGGTAGTAAAAATAGGATATTTTGTTACTTGAAGCCAAGATGATCAGTCTTACGCTTCAGTGCAAGCGGAAAATCGAATTCAAATCAAAGACATGTAAAGTTAATACCTACTAGACAAGCTATGTATTTGAAAGAGATCTGTCAAAATTTTAAGTTCCATTTGTATTTTTTAGTGAAACAAAGACAAATATATCTATCTTGCACTAACCAATACATTTTAATCATTCTGTGACAAGGAACGGAAGAAAATAGCCTATCTATGTAAAAAAAATAACATTGATTAAAATAAGTATTTCACATTGATGTAAATATTCCACAGTTGCGATACCCACAAAATATAAAGCACAAAATAAAATATTTAAAACATCAAAAAAGTTTTTCAGTGTAAAAAAACTTGAATACTGAAATTTTGATCATTGTTGTTTCTATGGAGTAAGAGTGGGACAGGTAGACTCACCGCTTCATCAGCGACGTTGATGCAGTCCGTGAGTGTGAGGGAGACGATGCGAGGTGTCAGGCACGCCCACAGCCCGGCCTCCGTCACCTCGTTGCACCCGGCCAGTTCCAGCTCAAATAGTGCCTGAAATAAAATTAAAAAAATATTTATTTATTTATATTTTAATGTTATGCACACAGAGCAATGTAGGTATAATAAATTGACATTATTTCAAGGTAATATAATATATAACATAGCACCAATTAAGTGCATAACACAATGTACCAACAAAATAAATTTCTGAGGAAGAGTGAGGAAACAAGTATTTGAAATGTTCATGTTGTGAATATGTTCTATTGTGGTACGTGTGTGGAGTGTGGTGTAAGCGTTGGGATATAGGTTATGAATATTTAAGCGCAGGATACTAATCAATGTTACAATAATATATTATAAAGTCAGACATTTATACTTTTCCTTCAAAGTAATTCCCTCAGTGCATACTTACCTAAAGACGTTACGATATATTTTATAATTTTGCGTCCGTCACGGAATCACCAACAAGATTCGCCGTTGAATGGGTTTGAATAAATAATGTATAGAAAAGTACCATTCACTCTCATTGTTTGAATGTGATCTGTTTATTATTTGCGTCTTTATAGTCCGCCTCGTAGCACAGTGGTAGCGCATTTGACTACCGTGCGTGAGGTCGCGGGTTCGATTCCCGTAGGCGGTGAACGTAGAATATTGACTTAAAAGTGATTTTCATATCAATATTTCAAGTGTGATACCTTGGACTGGTACTGAAGCGTATGAGTGATCATCTAACCTTCGTGTAATAAAAAGATCAAGATACACTGCACTTGGTGTTTCAATGCAGTGCCCTATGCACCATTAGGTGCGGATAAGGGAAAGTAGTAGTTGTATTATTTGCGACGTGCCTTCGTTACAGAAAGCAACCTGTGCAAATTTTGGAACATTAAAAAGTACTATTAATTTTTCGTGCATTTTTGGAAAGTTTAATTATACAAATCAACTCTAGAATTTTTATCGTGTACATAAATATATAAGTATATATCTGTGGTGTCTAGGAAAAGGGGCATGAGTCAGTCAGGCATAATTTTTACAATACGACCGTTTATTGATTCTCTGCTAGTGCCTGTAAACTTTTTTTGATAATTTTTTTATGACTCTTCTTAAAGATGAGTCAAATAAGTTATTTAACCTAAAATAATTTTTAAAAATCTTTAGAGACACAAGCAGTGAATTAGTAAAGATGAAACAGTAAAAATTATGCCTGACTGACTCATGCCCCTTTTCCTAGACACCACAGATATTATATGTTATAACCGTCATTAAAAGTAGAAATACCTACTAATTGATCTGATATTGCCATATAAAAATATTTTTTGAGAGCTTTGAACTATTCTCTCTACTAAATAAATAGGATTGGTATATCCATTTGGACGATCAGCGGTCACATACAGACGACCTTCTACTATTTTACGATAAACATGGTACTAATGAAAGCTTTTACGAGAAGAAAAACATTTTTTTTAAAAGCTCTGATTCAAAAGTCATATTACGCATTCGACTCCAAATATGATGTAGATTCACCAGTTTTCAGGTTGTACAATGAGTTTAGTAACACCACGTATAAAGATGATCACTCCCTGCGATATATCGTGCCTAAAGAAACATTGCCTCATGTAATCGAGCCATCACTCAAAGACGATGAAAAACGACCACGTAGTAAAAAGCTTCTTAACCTTTGTTCTTCGAATCGCGTAAGTTCGACATTGAATTGAACAATCAATATCGTAAGGAATGCCTACTTGACCCGACCCTCAAATTACAAAATATATATAGTTCTACCAACATTCTGTGCTAACTGGCTGAGCTAGCAATGTAGGTTATGGCTTTTCATTTTATGTGCAATGGGAAATGTAAAAATTCAACTGCCCTAGATATACAAATCAATACTTCTCATAGCATGACAATTCAGTATTTTATATTTACACAAAAAAATTGTTATTAATTCGTTTAAAGAAGATATGGAGTCAATGTAGAGAATCTCTAGTCTTCAAAAGCGTACATCTAACATTGATTCCATTTTCATATTTAAATTGCTAAATGGCATGCTAGATGCACCATTTTTACTGACTCGAGTGACTTTCTCTATTCCAGTCCGTAGGTTGAGAAATAATGACGTGCTGTTCCTAAGTCACCTCAAAACTAACTATGGTTATCATGCCCCATTGTCTCGATTGTGTTGTATTGTAAACTCAAGACGGGATCTGGACTTCTTCGGTGCAAGTCTATCAAGATTTACATTCACTGAAGTACACCCGATTCTGTTTTGAGTGTGTTGTCCACATTTGAATCTATGTAATTGTCACTTAAGCACTTATTTTTACTGCTTGTTATCCCTTTTATGCTTAACTATGTATTTAAAATGGATTTTTCCGTAAATAAATAAAATAGAATAAAATAAAATAAAATAAAATAAAATAAAAATAAAATAAAATAAAATAAAATAAAAAAAAAAATAAAATAAAATAAAATAAAATAAAATAAATAAAATAAAATAAAATAAAATAAAATAAAATAAAATAAAATAAAATAAAATAAAATAAAATAAAATAAAATAAAATAAAATAAAATAAAATAAAATAAAATAAATAAAATAAAATAAAATAAAATAAAATAAAATAAAATAAAATAAATAAAATAAAATAAAATAAAATAAAATAAAATAAAATAAAATAAAAATAAAATAAAATAAAATAAAAAAAAAAATAAAATAAAATAAAAAATAAAATAAAATAAAATAAAATAAAATAAATAAAATAAAATAAAATAAAATAAAATAAAATAAGATAAAATAAAATAAAATAAAATAAAATAAAATAAAAAATAAAATAAAATAAAATAAAATAAAATAAAATAAAATAAAATAAAATAAAATAAAATAGATGCGTTAGTTAAAAAGTTATTTTAAATTTTCAAACGCTCAACACAAAAAATGAAGAGAAAATTCTTGGCGTTAATATTATACATATCGACGGTGGAAATGAAAAGTTACTAAGCAATCTAATGTGTGCAAAGGAAAACGATACAGAGCGACACGATAATGTCACTTGGTATATACCACTTAGTCATTGGCGAATTTAATTTTTATGGTTCTGTTGTGATTCAACTGATTAAAAAAAAAATTGTTTTCAGTTTGTCTGCGAGCCGGGAAACTGTCTTGGGAGGTCGCACTAGAATTGGCGGACGATCACTTAGCTTAGAGGCAGTTTGTGGAATCTATCTGCTCCATATAACAAGCGAATGTGGAATGATAATTTGGATAATGAGGGAATCCACTGTTTTCTAAAGTAATTTTTTTCTATAAACTTACTATTTAACTGAACAAAAAAAAATATTTAATATTTTTTTATAAGTTATTGATGAAGATACGATTTTTTTAAAGTTGCACATTTCAAATACCGCGCTAAATACCAACTAAGTACTAACTGCGTCATTTTTGCAGGAGTGACGTCATAAAACGGGTTGTTTAAGGCCATGGTATTTCTTCAGCCAGTAACAAAACTGTCAAAAATCTATGCAAACTAACCCGGGAAGCACAGATAAAATATACCGTCGACTCAACTGTCATATACTGTTAACAGCTGTTCTAGGTAGACTGAATGGCGGCCATCTTTTTTGCAATAGAAGCTATTGTATTCCATATTAAAATGCCATGGAACGCGGCTACGGGGGGTTTAAAAACGGAAACCGGAAACACTACATTTAGATACAAGGAGTGACGTCATTGTTTAAGATTTTGAAATGAATGCTATTTTCAACATTTTTTATTAATTTTTGCGTGCGTGCGTTTTTGGGATATTTCATCCCACTTCAATTTTTTTAAATATTCGCGTCTACACGAAAGCATTTTTAAAATTCAATTCCAGGTAGCAGTGGATTACCTCATTGGTCGGTAGCAAAAGGTATTTTTCGGTTAAAACTATATATTACAAGTGGACGATCAAAAAGTTTTTCATCAGAATTTTCTCACTAGTTGTTTGGGCTCAGAAGTAAATGAATCCTTTTAGGTTAATGTTTGGATAGATCTGTTTTATATTCAAATTAGCGATTTAACCGAACTAATCCTAATTAACATATTCGATGAATAATTCAGCTAGGCGAGGAAAACCGAAATCGCCTAGTAAAAGCTATCAGCCGTGTTTCCACGTGCTTTATTATACTCACATTACCGGTCATCGTCTTAGAAATAGTATTCTATAATAATTATTTTAAAATAATGGCTATTAGCCTAATCATCAATGAGGCTAATAGCCAATTATCAATTATCAGGATCTATTTGACCATCAGAAAAGAATTATCAAATGATAACTGAGTGTGCTTATTAAAAATTATGTAGACGTACAATTATGATTAAATAACAACTCGCCTGTTTGTATAATACGTGATTGCGTATTCTACTACTGCGTATGCTACTTTCCCTTATCCGCACCCAGTGGTGCATAGGGCACTGCATCGGTACACCAAGTGAAGTTATTCTTGATCATTTTATCACATGATGATAAGATATACTTTTCAGTACCAGTGCAAGGTATCACTCGTGAAATATTAATATGAAAAACACGTGTAAACCTCGCCCTCCACCTCGTAGCATAATGGTTGCGCATTTGGTTACCGTGCATGAGATCGCGGGTTCGATTCCTGTAGGGGGTCAACATTAGGTACCTTCTATGTGTATATAAATACAATATGTACTAGAACCAGCCAATAGAAACAATGTAATATTATATTTTTCTGTTATCTACACTTTGTGTAAAGGGATAGCTTGAATTCCTCAGTACCGGTTTAGCCCATTAAGGTATTCAGTTGAATCTTGAGTTCGGTTTAAGTTCAAATTCAAGCATAAGTCTGATTATCATGCATTCATGTAAATAATAACCAAGATGAACTACATTTGGTGTTTTAATGCATTGAACTAAAATGCCTTAACCATGCTTGCCTATTTTACAAGGCATCAGGTTCTCGGCGTCCTGGTCGTCCACTGTTGACAATACGTCGGCAGTTTGCGTCAGAGCTGCGGGACTTGACTTGGGAGGATGCGCGGGAGTTGGCGGCCGATCGCCTGGCCTGGAGGCAGTTTGTGGATTCCATATGCTCCACATAGGGAGCGGATATGGTATGATTATGGCGATGATGAACTCACCATGAGGCACATCTATACCACAAAGTTCGTTAATTGTGTAGATAACCACGCATAGGCAAGTTAACTAAAAAAAAAATTACTTGATAAAAGAAAAAGTTTTTAGCAAAATAATTTTTCAAGTGTTTTAGCAGAGAAGATGATATTGAAACGAAATTCTAGGTAGTCACTATATGCCTGCTTCTATACAATAAACATAAATTTATCGCATATAATAGCTCTTGGAAGAAGTTCTTGACTTTACTCAATTAAGGGAAAATACCTCGGGGAAGGGATTTACATTAAATTATACAATATGATTTCGCACGTGAAACATAATAAGCTCTCTTTGTTTCACATTCAAAAAAAAGAATCTTGTTAAAGATCTGTATTTCTTAGGTTAGAAACT
Organism: Micrasema minimum; assembly: GCA_022494985.1. Taxonomy (NCBI): domain Eukaryota; kingdom Metazoa; phylum Arthropoda; class Insecta; order Trichoptera; family Brachycentridae; genus Micrasema; species Micrasema minimum. Next base: position 41,612 of record JAGVSP010002315.1, on the reverse strand, counting down.
GTGTATACTGTATAAGGTAATATAATATTTTAAGGTTATTAATTAATTTTTGAAAATTATTATACAGTAGCATGTAGCATAACACACAGAAACCGCTATAATTCCTTGAGAATACATTATTAGTAATAAATAATAACAAAATCGGATAATTTTTCAATCCCTGTTTCAAAACCATATAAAATAGGTACTAAATAAGTTAAAATAAAACAGTTTATTTTAATAATCATATAAATATTTTTTAATAAATTTGTTCAAAGATTAATCCTTTAGTAGAGCATGATTGACTGAGAAAATGAAAATGTCAAGAAAAGTAGATTATCAAAGTGTGAGAGGAAAATTAGTCAGCGATAAATCAAAGTGGTCATGTGACAATGAATGTAATAATATGACTGTCTACGGGATTTTTTATCTTATATTTAAAGCAATAACTAGATAAAATATTAGATAAGTATTTCGAGCAAGAATTTCAGAGAAGTGACATTCCATACTTGAAAATTACTACCGTGTCTGAGGTGTCTTACCCACTACGTCACTCACTACGTCATCAATAGGCATCCACGCCATCACCAGACATCTACGTTCACACGTTTCGTGTAAGTGCTGGAGTCTTTAGACTGTAGAATTTGATAGTAAGTGGTGATATGAAATTAACCCTAGGAAGCGTATAAATATTTTTAGATAATTTGTATGGAAGCTCTAGTGAATTTTTGCTCGAGTTTTGGTTGTGCTGTTTTTTAATTATTTTAATCGAGTCGAGTTTTTCTTTCTTATTTGTTTTTAACTTTAGCAATATCATACTGACATAATACAGGGAACTTCTAGTCAGGACTACAAGAAAAAAACACTGTAAATCTATTCAGGCGTGAAAACTTAATAAATTAACAAATTGCAAAGCGTAATGTAAAAGCTTTATAAAAAGGCTTAAAAACATATGGAAATTCAATAGCGCTCTTCCCGATAGCATGAATATCCTTGAAAGCGTTATAAATATTTAAAGTATATTTTTACAATTCCAACGATATAAAACACAATTAACAAAAAAATTGTTTTCATTTATAAATTTATGTTTTAAAAACACGAAAATACGAATGATTTTTAACGCCCGTTATTGGCTTATGACGTCATTCCCGTCCACCGTGAAAGGCGTGAAATTCATTCCGTAGTGTGCGCCTATATTGCTGTGACGTCACACCGCATGCGCGCCAAATGGAGGATTTTGCGAGCGATTTGAAAAAGTGCTATTTCAAACCGCGCTAGAAAATTCATATGACATCGTAAAAATTAAAAAAAAATTCCCTTGATATTGTAATTTTTCAATCAATTTTTTTTTATAAAAAATAAAAAATCGGGAAGAACCCAATTGATTTATTTTAATAAATTAACACAAAATATGAAGAATTCATAGATCAAAGTAAGCATTTAATCTCTCAAATGAGTGAGTGACAACTCAAGACTCTCAAAGCATCGCGTAATTTATTTCAGGAAACGGGTTTTATTTTCAGTCCGCTATTCTTGGTGTTAAAAACATGCTGAAAATTTTAAAGCGTCTCGACGCCGACGCTTGTGACATCCAATTCCAATGCGCTTTCTATTATTAACTTCCACCCCGTGAAAAGGATTGGCGTATTGTCACAGCAGACCACGTGGTTTGCATAACAAATTTTACGTTAATTTCTGAAATTTCAGGATATACCGAAAAAATATTTTTACAGCCACAGCCGGTTGCAAAATTATACAATACAAACACCGCCAGCATTTGTTACTACTTTTTTAATAATTTAAAACAATTAAAAAAGCATTAAATTTGTACAAATCTGCTTATTCATTGTTTTATTATAATATATCTACACCGTGCAACATAACTCGATGTCCAAGCAGTAATCCAATGAATCAATATAATATTAGATGTCGATTTCGTGGAATGTATTTTTTTTATTTGACTCGTAGTTTTCGAGAAAATAGTTTTTTTTTCGAAAAATTTTTAGCAAATTTTCAATTAAATACAACTATAATTTATTTGGGAAAATTGAATACTAACTAACTAACTAAACTAACTAACCATCACGCCATTTCTCCGAAGGGGTAGGCAGAGAGGATAGAACGCCACACCACTCTGTCCTGGCATACTTCTCTTGCTTCCTCCACATTCATACATCTTCTCATGCACGCACGTCGATTATTCCGACTTCTTACATGCCCACTTTCAAGCACTTGTTTTACTTGATCATGCCATGTCTTTCTCGGCCTTTCTCGACTTCTACATCCAGGCACAGTTGTATCATATATTTTTTTAGCCGTTCTTTCATCGTCCATTCGCTCTACATGACCGAACCAACGTAAAAGACCTTTCTTAATTTAGTCGATATTGCTTATCTCAGCCTTGCATTCTGCTCTAAGAAAACAAAAAAAACGCATTTTAATTAGAATTTGTGCCATTTTACTTAATCTGCAGTACTTATGAAAGCCTTTATGAGACAAAAGTCATGTTACACATTCGACTCCAAATATGATGTAGATTCACCAGTTTTCGGGTTGTACTACGAGTTTTGTTACACCATGTATAAGTAGATTATTGCTTACTTATTGTTCGTGAAAATTGTTTGCACAAGTGTTTTCAAGTTGGAACTTCGTTTGATAGGTTTATTTATCTTATTTATAGGGTTATAAAATCATGTTTAAGGGCTTTATTACCGATGTTAGTAGTTAATTATAAACGATTAAGAATACGAGATGGGTACTTTAATATAAATGTTTTTGGGCATATAAAAGTCATTCGTCAGGACTATGCTTTAATAATTCTTAAAATAATATTGTTCGCCTCTTGATGTAGCGGTAGCGTGTTGGGCTGCCATGCGAGAGGTTACGGGTTCGATTTCCCGATGAAAATATTTCATATGTGATAAATTAAATATTTCTCATACAATTATTTCATATTTGATATATTGGACTGGCGTTGAAGCGTAAGACTGATCATCATGAAACATATTTCATCAGTCCTCATGAATATACCATAATAAAAATATACTCCCTCGGGGATAAATAAAAGTGTACTTTTATGTTTTATTTGTTTTTCTATAGCTAAGCCAGTCTTCTGTATTCATTTAATTTGTTATATGTGGATGCTATAACTATTGGACACTAAAGAAAAATATTTTTTAAAACCAAGTTTTGTTAAAACTCTATTAATTTCAACTGTATTAAAATTCTACCTCATCTCTGTAGGGATATAAAAATAAAATGTATTAATTTCATTTTAACATTTAAGATATTTAAAAAAAATAATTTAATGGCTTTTTATAAAACCTAATCGAAATTAGTAAAATACTTATTTAATTTTTTGGAAAAAAAGCGTGTAATTTTCAGTAGGTAATTGGACACATTTTCATTTTCTCTTGCATTAAGTATAGGCTATTTCTTAATTTATCAAATAAATATTTACATATACTGATAGATTTAAGACTTCTACGTAGTATGGTCCAAAGCTTGAAAAAGTTCTGAGTTATGAAGTAAATTTTTCCTAGTGTCAAGGGCTAACAACATCATTTCTCACAAGTTTTAGATTCGCTGTCAAATAAAATGTCATTTTCAAATTTTGACATTGAAATAAAACTAAAGTATGCATTCATTTACTTAAAAAGAACTCTTTGAAAAAGTAAATTCTTTGAGTAGGCTTGTTTTTGAAAATCTAATTTAGGGTGTCCCAATTATTATGGCATGTTCAATTACTATAGCTACCACCCCATTTTACAACAGTGTCAAAATAAAAGATGCTAAAAAAACAGCCAACTGCTACTTAAAACCACTAAAATGCGTTTCCTGAAAAACTGTTATTTTCAATGAAGCTTTTTGGCTCTCAGACACAGATTTTATTTTGAGTTTACACCGTTGTCATTCTGGTTTATATTATTACTAAGGTTTGTATTTCTTTTTCGGGACAACCAATAACTATTAAAGCTAGCTAGCACTTAAATTTATTGAACAAATCATCAAATCACCGTTATGTACATTACACGAGAGAGAATCTATGATTCTAGTGCCTAGTACCTAGTTCATTCTACTGTCATTAATCATTATTATCTCTCACTATTGTAACTGGCAGTCATTGAACAGAGCAATATAGATCTTCAGTACGAATTACATTATTGGCTAGTCAAACTTCTCGAGCAATGAATAATTCAGATCCAATCGATCGAAAGATTCACTAGACTGAATATTACAGACATAGCTACAAATAATACAACACACGGTGGAGATGAATGTATTTATTTAACCATGTGAATTTTATGAACCAAATCAAGTACTATACTTTATTTGAGATACATATGTAGGTAAAATATAGTATAAAAGTATAATTACGTGTGTTATATATATTTATTGGTAAGTACACATAAACTAAATGCTTTTCTGTCTTCAGAATTTAAATATTTAGAATAATTAATACAATTTCTTAAACATTAATTTAATATAGAATTATTTGAGAATAACCATGGTGATGTGCGGCGTTGGCTTTCCGTTGGCTTCTTACGTATATTTATCTAGTATTCTATGATGAGAATATTATTTTTCATGCTTACTCTACTTGTGAAAACTTTTAATTGGTTTATTCTGTTTGTTTTGTATATTTTCTAAAATGATTTGTAACTGTTGGTTTTCCTCTAAAAATAATTGGGAATTCTGTAATAGGTATGTAGGTATGGTATTGATATTTCATATGTAATACCTTGGACCGGTTGGTATTGAAGCGTAAGTCTGATCATACTACCTTCTTTAAATAAAATGATCAATATTTACTGCACTTGATGTACCAATGCAGTGCCCTATGCACCATTGCGGATAGTAGTAGTAGTAATTTTTCATAAGATATTCATATTTTTTTCCATAAAATAAATAAAATTATACATATTATACGACTTGAAAAATGTGAATGAATTAATAATATTTGCCCTTCATGAGTAATTTAATCCTAATTCTGATGTTGTAATATTTAATCCCCAATTTAATTCTACTAAAAATATTATTTTGAGATAAACATCAAAACATTTACTGCTTAAGAAGACCAACTATTGCTGCAGTTTTTCCAAATAAAGAAGTTAATAGAAAACTGTTTAAGGTTTCAGGAAGTACATTTACACAGATACTACCTAGTTCTAATCCTTCCAATCATGAAAAAGTCAAGAGATAATGTTATAGTTCTACACAACACGACCGCATTTTTGCAACAAGGACACCAATGAAGCTCAAGAGGTCATAACATCTAAAGCATCCTCGGAAATTGGAAAACAGTACAATATTCTAGTTTTCCGAAAGGATGTTGACTGTTTATAATCTAGAGTTCTTAAAATAAGTACATTTGTTGTTCTCCATTATCTACGAGTTATAATAAATTGAAGGAGAGAAGGAATGACAAAGAATGTGATGTAGGTAGGTAGTAGGTAGGTAGGTAGGTGGCAATATTGTTAGTGACCTGAAGGTGGTCCAGCAGGGTCTCCAGGCCGCGGTCCGTGAGGCTGGAGCAGCGCAGGCTGAGCGAGTGCACGTGCGCCGCGGCCAGCGGGAAGCTGGCGGGCAGCTCCAGCGCGTCCTCGTCCGTGGCGCCCGACAGCGCCAGCGCGCGGAACCCGCGGCGCACGAGCGACGTGTAGAGCCGCGCGCGCGCCGCCGCGCAGCGGCCCGCAGCTCGCGGCACCGCAGCACGGGCAGCAGCCCGCTCCACCAGCGCGGCCGGTACAGCACGTCCCGCCAGCGCGAGCACACCTGCGCCAGCGCGCGCCGCTCGCCGCCGAGAAGTACAGGAACAGGCGGCACAGGAACTGCTCGTCCAGCACCAGCGCGTCCCACGCCAGGTAGCCGGGGGGCGGCTGCGCGCGCGGGCGGCGCGGCGCGCGCGCGCGGGGCGGCACGGGCGGCACGGGCCGGCTTGTCCGGCGCGCCCAGCGCGGCCGAGCCGCCGCACAGCGCGCTGGTGACGCGCTCCATGACGCTGGCTCGCGCGCCGCCCGGCGAGTGGTGCTTGCCCCGCAGCCCGAGCCCGTTGATGCGCTTGGACAGTTCTGCGGATGCTCTCTCCACCACGCCCTGGGCGGACATCGAGGACATCTTCACCTTTACCTTCTTTATTGTCGGGCGGTATGGCGCGCCCGGCGCCGAGACAGGGGCAAACTGCAGCCACTCAGGCTGTCTCTACACTCATCTTCTCCTCCGACCGTTCCCCGACACTCTCCAAACTCTATACTAATTCTTCGATCTCCCTAAAGATCTAAAATCTTCGTCGATCTGTCAAAATATAGGAAACAACCTTCCAGTTTTGTTTGTTTATTTCACCCTCCTTACTGTTGTCAAGACCACGGATATCTCGCAACGAAACATTGAAATGTCTCTGAGTTAATCCTAATGGAACTGTTAGTCTCTAAATAAAGCATAGTTACTTTCCTTTTAAAAACAGAAGATTTTTCTTTTTAAAACACTTACATAACCTTAAAACATTACACCCAGAGAACACTACGCTCCCCTAGAGCAGTTATTTATCTAGTAGAGGGTAGTCGCCCCCCAAACACAACTCCATAACAATACGACACCGCGTCACACTATACACAATATTTAAATTCTCTATAATTTCATATTTGAAATTAGGTGTTGTATAAAAATGTAGTTTTCAGTATGATAAAGCGTCGGGAAATACACGTACGCGCGCGAAAAGCGATTATCACCCACCGCGACCTTTTCCTCCGAATTACGGAGACGGACTGTCTGCTAGTTTCAGGATTCAGTGTTGTGCTTGAGCACTGCGGAGGGTGGCTAGTAGAACATTCACACTAATTCAGGATGATTCGTAACCACTTTTTGACAATAGATAAATCGAAGCTTTTCGGAAAATAAAAATAAGCATTACTTAAAAATAAAGTAAAAACATTTTTGTTTTTATACTTCGTAGCTTTGTAAACTATTCTATGGATTTGATGTTATTATGTAATCCCTGTACATATGTGTAACAGAACTGCCCAGCTTTTAGCTTATTCGACAGCCCTGTACCATAAATAAATCATAACCTTTTTAATGTAGGTACACATTAAATACATTTAAAAAAATTGAATAGCGTTAAAAAGCTTTATACAATAAAACGAACACGTAGATGAGCAGGCGTAATTAATTTGAAACTTATGCTGTTGACGAAGTAACAATTTCTGATCGAGTTTTCGGCAAGCTTGAAGAAAGTTGTTGTTTTGTGTTAAATACACTATATAACTTATGTAAATGTCATTGAATCTATACAGAAAAGGTTTCTTCGCAATCTAACATTAAAATTCAATCTTGGCCAAACCCTACAATTTTATGATCAGCGCCTTTCATACTTCGGTCTTGACAAGTTGGAAGTTCGGAGAAAAATTGCGGACTTAATGTTTCTCCATAAATATAATTCATGGCAAAGTTGACTCTATATTCCGCTTGGAAAATATAACTTTGAATATTCCAAATCGGCGGTTGAGATCACAGAAAACATTTTTTGTCCCAACTTTTAACAATAACATGGCGCACTTTAATGCCTTATCTCGAATGTTAAGACTGTACAATGACATAGAAAAACATATAAATATTGATGTATTTAATGATAGATGTGGTAAATTTAAGAGGAACTTGAAATCTTTTTATAACCTCTGATCGAATATATTAATGCAAACTACTGAAAGCTTTTTAAACCTGTAAATTGTGTGTACGAGAATAATAATGCTGTGTAATTCTGTAATTGATGTGCAATATAACCATGTATGTAATTATTATGATAAAATGTAAAATGTAAGATATTGTCACATTGTAGAGTTACCTGTATTTAAATAAATAAATAAATAATAAACAAGGTGGTTGTGTATTATTTGGTTTTTATAATAATAGAAATAGCTGTGTCAAAAAGCAGGAAACAAGTTTTGATATAGCTAGATTCTAGGCTGTAAGAATTCTAATCAGCAACTTTCGAGACCATAGCTCTGGACATTATACGAGTACTCAAACAGTTGTTTAACATTATTTTAAAAATAGAGTATTAACGCATATTTACAATAAGAATTATTTTTTCAACAAATTACATTGGTAATATATACAACGATAAAATAAGTAACAAGCAGAAAACTGCCGTATTAGGATGACAAAAATTTAATTAATTAGTAACATCTAGTGAGTAATTAAATCCAGATGGATCTTACCTACACCAAAAAAAGTTGATTGCCAAATGCTTAGCAATTTTCTCAACAGATGTCGCCAGTGAGAAAAATGACAAAAAAAATGCGAAAAATGTCGTCAAATGAGAAATGTTCTGTGAGATTTCATACTAATAGATCTTTCGAAATTTGTCACGTATGGTCATCAGATGATTGGCGGAATGGAGAATGTTGTTGTAATACTTCAAGTGGCCACTTAACCCAGCCAATGACAGGTCATTTTTATTTATTTATTTTTTGATTTATTTTTTATTACGGAACAATAACAGCCAAAGTATACTAAATATAATACAAAAAAAGATAAAAATACAACTAGGTAGACCAATTGCCCTTTAAAATTGTTCACATCATGCTTAATCGAATGACTAAAACATAATGTTGATGAAAATGTGACATACACACAATGCTTACGTAAATATAACACACATATAAAAGCAAAAGTGATCACAAATATCTCAAGGATATCCTTCTCTTAAACCCACCTACGGAGCTTCCGAAGATGTCCATACCTTCAGTGCTGTCCCTGTGTATTACATTGTACTCTCTGCACATACGAGAGAGAGGATTGTAACCAATATCCTGTATTGGAGGAAAAGCGCTCAACTCTGAAAATGTCTGGTTTAAGCAGTCGTAAATTGGCACGCAGACCGATTTCGCTTATTAGCGTTGCGTCAAGGTGACTATTTATAATTTTGTGCAAGCAAGTGAGATCGATTATTTTTCTCCTTTTTTCTAAACTCACTATAAGCACTATAATCATCATCATCATACCATATCCGCTCCCTATGTGAAGCAAAAATAAGCACTATAAACGCCTAGATAATCACCATTCGTTTCAAGAGTTTCTCTGTCCCTGTTGGGATATCAATAATATTAGAAAATAAATTATTCATATGGCTGCCAGGTCCTTCTGATTTTCCACGCAGCGAAAGCGCCGCGGCGCGCATGCGTCGTGACGCCTCTCCCACATGGCGCAGTCGATAGGGCGACGGTAATGGGCGGCGGGCGCGGGGCAGACCCCTGCTAGGGGTGTGGGCTGTGGGGGTGGCCCCCTCCTCTCCACCCCTCACGGCCGAGCGACACCCTACCTACCTGAACCCGGAGTGAGCGGAGGGCTTATAACCAAATTAGGGGGATATGCTAGAGAGAGGCGAATTGACGTAACTACAATTATTGTAACTTAAAAGAAATGCAAAACTAAAAATATGATTTCAGATTTATTATTGTTCTGATGTAAGATATTCTGATTTAAATGTAATAAATAATTAAAGTAAGAGTACATAAATTTAACATCTTTAATTCACAACCTTTTTGAAAAAACAATTTTTTTTTATATAATTTATTTATCTCCTTTAACAAATAAAATTTTAAAAAAACTAAGATCGTAGTAAAAAAAAATCTAATTAATTATTTTTAAAAAAAACTTTTGGTTGCCAGTAAAGTCGATTTACGGACGATAATTTAACGTGATAACATCATAAGAAAACATTGATGAAAAATAGCATACTTTTATGAATTTAATTGAATTATTATTACTGAATTATCATTATTTTGTATAATACAAAGCAGGAGTTAATTGAAAATTACAATTTTTTCCATAAATTAACATTTTTTTGCACTCGTTAATTCAAACATTTGTAGCTTGTGTGCTGCTGCTGTCTCCCTTCTACTCGGACGCATCAGTCGATGGATTGGGAAGAGAGATAGATGCGTCACAAACCGAACGCTTAGGCCGATCGTGCCTCTCTATCGCTTGTTCCGCGCTCTCGCTTGCACACTCGGCTCAGGCGGAACGTGACAATGAGTCATGCTTTTTCGTGTGTGCAGCTGGTGTTCATCGATTTATTAGACGTTATCACATCAAAAGACAATGCAAACACGCGTCTGGTCGATATCTAAAATGCACCACATGCACCTTCATATTTATTAATAAAAAAAAAACAATATTTATTTTCCAAATTATTATTTAAGTTTTAGTTAACGAAAAAAATACATTAAAACGATTCAGCAACATGTTAACTAATTTTAAGTTAATTTTAATATTGTAAAATACACTGTTTTGATATTACCTAATAAATTATAAACATTTTTCATGTATTCCGCAGGTAAAATTTTAAAAATTGGTTTTGTTGATATTGTTACAACTTTTCAATTGCTATATTAGTATCTCATAAGTAATCGAATCATTAAATCAGTAATAAAGTAGAAATCATTTATATTCGAACCTTTTGTTGTAGATTGTGGTAATGTATAACTTTTGGAAAAAAATTTAAAACTTTTTTAACTAACAAATACATATACAGTACATTCGAAATATGAAGAATATTAAATGATTTGCTCTTTCTGTTCAAAGTATTAAAAATCTATGTTTGATTGTTGTCAACTAACAAATTTAATTAGTTTACGAATGCCTGGTCGAGTTACCCGTAGTAATGCACTATTTTACTGCAGCCAATCACCGACAAATTACAGTGCAAATACGACGAATGCACGCACTGGCAAACAAGTAATGCTAATAATAAAGATGTTTTCAACACTTTCTCTAGTTCACTTTAGGGAGCAGTGTCTGGATGCCATCTCTGGCGGCAATGAATAGCTACCTACTGTGTAACATTTAAAAATGTTTATGTAAAAAGCCCTATGGGCGTTTAAATAATAAAATAAATAAATATATTACATTTTGAAATCCGTTTTTCGGAGGTTACGTCCGTTCGCCTATCCACCGACGATATTAAACTGTTATACAGATACTGAGGTGTTTAGGTACTTTCATTATGCACTGGATCAATCGCATTTCGCGGTTACATGGTGTAAAAAAGGTGAAAAAAATCTTGCGAAACTGCTTTGTTCACATGAAAAGATATTTAAGTATTTTTATTAAATTAAATTAATTAGGGATACTGAGGCTAGTCCGTGGTTTGATACGTTGAGCTATCATGCATAAGTCAATAGTATAACATTCTTATTAAATGCGTTTTTCACATTAAAATATTTCTTATGCAGGTATTACCTCGGATCATGGATTGACTCTGAAGCGTAAGACTAATCGATTGCATCTATGTTATAAATGATCTAGATAATCTGTATTTGGTGTACCAATGCAGTGTCATAATATACACCATTGGTTGCGTATTTGGGAACGTAGTAAAAAGTAGTACTGAGTAAAAAAAACTGTGTTTTTTCTAATCTTATTACCAAGAACGCGGTGAACACAAAATGTGGTCGCAAAATGGCTTAAAAAAATTGCGAAAAACAGTATCAAAACTTACATGCTAATTTTTTAAAATATTAGGCTTTCCAGAGAAATGAAAAAGAAAAGCCGAAAATCAGGCCTTTCCGTTATTACTTTTTTCATAGAATTTATACACCTTTTTTTTTACATTACATTTACCATGGATTCTCTGAAGGAAAATAGTTTGACTTAGGTATATATGTATATTTTTTCGAAGCATGGTGATTGTTAATAAATCCGGAATTTTTTTTTGAAAACACCTACATTTGTAATGATGGTCTAAGGATAACCCAAGAGTTGAGATACTTTGTAAAAAATTAGTACATTTAAATGCTTACCTGGCATCTATTTTTTTTCAAAACGCAAAACACATTATTTCCTTTAAAATTTGTATAAGTAGAATCTTTATAATTACATTTAATAATACGTCAAAAAAGTCAAATATTCAAAGTTTTCAAGATTTTCCACAGGGTAGTTTTCTTTCAAATAAAATTACTTCATTTGACAGTTGTTTTAATTATTATTCAAATATTATATCGTGGAGGTTGATAGGCTTTAGCAGTAACAATATTTTTTTAAATGATTGTCCATATTTTCCCACTAAAAATCCAATTAGTTTGAGTAATTCAACACAGATGGCGCTAAAATAAAGAAAATAAGAAAGGAAAATGAAAATTACAGTCAGAAATAATTTTTTCATAGCACACATCGAAAACAAAAAACTAAAGTAATTCTTTATGGTACATAGGTATTTTCTTTATATTTAACAATGATACCTTACTAAGTGGTCGTACCACCTTCCTTTTAGTATTAGTATATAATCGGAAAATAATTTACATGATATACCTAAGTAAAAAAAAGTCAAAATATTCAAAGTTTCAAGATTTTCCAAATTGATTACGGAAATTTTTTTTTCAATAAAAAAATTTTCTTCATTTTTTTTCACAGATGTTTTAAAAAAAACATTAAAAATATTAAGATATGTCATATGTTGATAATTATACTTATTAAACCTATGTTATCTAAATCGAACGCGATGCAACCCGCTTAAAATCCAATGCATTACATTTACGTTCCTCAAATTATAATGCCCACTTTATATGAGACAGTTTCTTGTTCAGAAAACTACACAGTTTCTTGTTCAGAAAACTGTGCATTCTGTCAAACTTCTGTCAAAAACACGCACGCTAAATATGTGTATTTTTGAAACGCGATTTGTAAGTATTATCGTATGATTGCTCTCAGGAAATTGTATATTTAGCTATATAATGTAAATATTGTTATTGGTTTTTTACGTATTTAAAAAGCATACAATAAAGCAATGTCTACTTAAACGTTTACATAAAAAAACACTTTGACTGTCATGCCAAAAATCTGACACTAGTCACAGTCATGCATTTATCATGCAGACATAAATAAGTGTTACTTTGTTTTTTCAACCGTTTTCAGACTGCAAGAACTGTGCTGTGTAGACTTCTGCACTGCGCCATATGTGTAGATTCTGCGCTAAAAGATAGCTTAAGATGTTCTGTTATACAAAATTCCTCTAGGTCAAAGATTATCGCCTTTATCAATCCTAGTACTAATGATAAAATCGTTTTTTAATAAATTATTGCAATTTCAACATTAAAATAGATATAAAATTAGATATTTTGAAAACTCAAAATGATATTTTTGAATACATGGTGGGTTAGAAGCGAAGTCGGTGTTTTTTTGTGCCGTCCTTTTCCCACGGGGCGGGGTGCTTTGAGTCGGGGATCCCCCTTTTGTCTCCGTCGGCGTCGTCGGAATCCTTTTCCTTGGGTTACTTGTACTCGATATTTTTGTACCATGTCCTTTTATACACTTTTTTCTTATGTTCTTTTGTATTGTTTTAAGCTTTTACGGCACATTTTGTTGACTGTATTAATTTGTATTCTTGTTTTTATATATATACGTACATTCATAAAGAAAAAAAAAGGTAATTTCGATATGGAGACACTGAGGGATCGTAAGGGTGGCGGCATCATGATTTTATTTTGACTTGATCGATGCTGTCGCCCTTTTGACTTAACTTCACTACTTGGAAACTTAGGCCCTGCAATTTGCCTATGCATTTGCAACAGCAAAAATTTAAAGTTTCTGCCATAAAATAGCGTGACTGACAGAGAGTCCACAAGGACTCGATAACAGTCGCGGGTGGAGGTGGGATCAATCCGTGGGTAAAATCCAGTTATAATATAATATTTAAAAAAAAATCAATTTTCATTTCTTATGAAATTTTTATTAAAATTATTTTTCATATACTAGATTTCCATTATCTGCCTCCAAGCCAAGCGATCATTAAGTACCTATATCATATTTTCCGAATCGCGGTTGTTTTCCGTAGATTTTCGGTAAGTTAAGATTGAGTAAGGATTCATAGAATTTGGGATAAACTTGCAATTATGTTTTGGCGTCGCAAAATTTATTTGTTTATTTTTTGTTGCATTATGTTATCCAATCACCGCCATATATGATTATCTGGTACCCGACCCTTGACTCCGCAGGGGGTCTATTGTTTAAAGAGATTAAAAAACAGATAAATACTGATAAAAACATATCTTGAAAGATAAAGCCTTTTCGAGTGTTTTGTATTGTTTGATATTTTAAAAAAAGTAAATGGTTTCAAATTAGTAGTGATTGTTATTTTAAAAATACGAAATCGAACTGGTCATAACTAAATATTTGAATCTTATCATATAAATTGAGTACTAAGTATTATTATTATTTAGTAGATACCTAATTTGTATACATTTTATCGTTTGTTTTTAACAAAGTGTTTAATTTAAATAGTTTATAATGAGTAACTAACAAAGTGAGTGCTTCTAACGTAAAATTCAATATTACTTTATTTATTAAAAATATCTAAAATACACTCGTTTGTGCGAATATTGCCTTTAACTTTCTTTGAAACGCCCAGGTCACTCGTATTAGAAATCCCTAGTAAATTTATATGGTGACCCTCTTTTCCGAATGCTTAATCAATTTTGACATAATAATGTTATGTCCTATAAATAGATAATTGGGTCATATTTTGTAATTAGGATACAAACTTTTTTTGTGGTTGTTTCGTGTAACTCTATGAAGATAAATAAAATCAGACATGAATTCTGTCAATAATAAATGTAAATTTATAAGGGTGGGAAGCTGTTCATGCCAGTTTACAATATTAATTAAAAAAGTAAATTGCTAACGACATTTTTTCATTATTTTCTCAGGATTTTTTTAACGGGTGTCATATGATAAATTGTTTATCTTAATACTATTAACGATTTCTTGTGTTGAGCAACTACATATTATTATGAGCATGTCTTGTGTTACGGCCGTAGTTCTCTGATTTTTTCCGTTGACAAATATAAAGTTTGTAGATAAACAATAATACCGCCGTACTTCCTTATATTATGTAGGTAATAGTGTTCTATATTCTTTGGTAGGTACCTACGTTTGCTATCAGATTAAATGGCATTTCACGCATTAATAATTATAGATCAAAGTTTATACTAAAACAAGTTTAAGGGATTTTATTCACCCTTTAAATCGATAACTCAGCCAATTTTATTTACAAGAAGTAGGTCTACACAAAACAGCGTTCAGGTAATCGCTGAGTATGATGAGTTTACATGAAGGAAAAATGTAAACGAATATCGAATTTCTTTAGTGTAAACAAATGAAACCATGCATTTTCCCCAAGATTATAATTTATCTTTACATAATGTTTCGTTTGTAAACTTCGTAAAATTAAGTAACTCGTATCAAAATACAAGGTTCCACTTCGTGTTTACCTACAATTAGTATAAGTTTACACTTCGACGAAGGGAAATTATCCGTTCGATGAGTTTGCACTACAAATTAGCGATCGAAGACTGCTCTATGTATACTCTCGCAAATAATGCAGTATAGGTAGGTAAGCACAATACCGGTCCCCTCAGAGTCAAAGAAACGTAATATATGTATTTATGCACCTATTACTGACGGAGTTGTCACGATAGCAACCATCAAGTTGGAGAATGTATTGTTTTTTTTCAGATTAATGTTATACATATAATTGAAATAATAATAAAAAAAATAATAATATAAAAACTCGTTTGACGTAGGAGTAGGTATGAATTGGAACTCAAAAAAATTAATATATGTGTATTTTGTTAAGTGACATAAAGAAGATTTGCCTGTATTTGAACGAGCATCGATGATAAATGAAGCTTACTTTTTTTAAATCATGATAGTACTGGTTAAAGAAACAAGGTTATGTTTCTTTTTTGACACCAAAGTGGCTGTTAAAAATTGTGTAAATTTTTCACTTACAAATAACAGATATAGTGCATACTAAAATAAATATATGTTCAACTTATACCAATTGATGCCGCCAAGTAGCCTACCTAGTTGCCTAACTATTGCGTCTAATGATGACCATGTTTGATAAAAGATTTAACCTATGAACCTATAGTGCATTATAAGCGTTAAATCACACAGAAAAAAACACTGTAACAACAACTGGCTACTTTAAGATTCGCCATTTTCGTAAAAATAAAAAACACTTCAAGCAAGGGGATACATTCCAAATACCTATTTTGTTGAAATCCATGTGCTTATTTAATTACGTGCATGTAGCACATAAAGATCATCATATTGACGAAATACGTGTTTATTATGTAGGCAGCGGGGTAACTATAACTAAATGAAGGCGCCATTGACGTTCGAGATATTTATGTGATATTTACCTCAATCTACCTTGTGTATTATAGGTACCTACGTCATACGAGACAAAATTGTAATTTTAAATTTTGTCTATATTTACTATGGTATACGTGGACCGTGACTCATCAAGCGAGATACATAAATATTAGGTAGATACGTATTGCTTCTTGAAGTTTTTCCTGGAAACTATGAGCAAAAATCAAGAATTGGCAAAATATTGTAATTAGTACTTTAGGTTAAACAACCGACAAATTAACATCGGTGTCCTGGTAGCAGGTTATTTTTTCGAATACTTACCATGTAACTGAAAAACATATATCATAATAGTGAATTCCTCCAAGTGAAAAACCTTTTCAATCTTTTCCTTCCGGTAGGCTACGCTTCCGTGCGCAATACAGCAATGACGTCATTAAATTTCCAAGAAAATTGATTGTGGAAATTCTGACATAACTGCGCGTGCAGTTTGTATTTCTCTAGATAAAACGAGCAGATGAAATCAATAATATTAATAAAATAAAAAGAAACATAACTAGCACACAGTAGAAATGCAAAATACACGAATAAAACAAACAAAGTAGATTTATGCCCTCATTTCAACTTTGAGAACAAGATTTCGAAAGATGAAGTTAATCATACCTATCTCGTTTCTAATCGCTCCGAGGTAAATCCACTGCCGTGTGAGATAGCAAATAGTGACAGCGGTCGGCCGACTTCCAATATATTTCATTCCTTATATCCTATGTCACAACCAAAAGAGCATCGTTTTAAAATTTCTCGTGATACTCCCGCGGTAAAAATGGATTACTAGTTGTGTTTTTCGTCGCACACGCAAGTGTGCTTAAAAAGTTTATAATCATGGAGTAAGTAACCCTCTTGTATATAATAAATTGATGTTTAATTTGCAATATTTGTGTCTTCAGAACATTTCATTCCATATTGACTGGCACAGTTCACCGAGTGTATGACGCAATGTATTTGTGTACCAGATCCTCTAGATAGTGTTAAATTGTAAATCTTTATAATTCTCTGTTAATTTAAAACTATTTTAGTGTTTGTGCAAACTTCTGTTTAGTTAACTTTTTTTATTTGAAGCCTACTCGTGTATGTTCTCAAAATGGCGGACATAATGTTTATGTTTGCATGTTGGTACACTACACGTGTAGTTACTCCGTGGTTGAGAGAGATAATAAAATTGCGGCAAACTAAAAAGATTTTTTTTTCAAGATTACCCCCTATTGTAAAAAATATCTCATTATTGTATATTTATCGTTTTAGTTATATAATATATTAACCGAATAGGCATGGTCTCCATTAATTTTCATTTTCTTGATACAAATTCTAAATAGTGTACCCAAAGTAATTATTTTCTATATGAAATACCTTTTTTAAAGTATTTTCCTCTAATATTCTCGATAAAAATTCATACAAGGTATTTATTATTATTATCTGAATTATATATTAAAGCTTATTTTATTGTGAGAAATCACCATAGCGAAATGTTCAATTTGTAATTAGGTTACCATTTCGAAAAAGCTAAAGCTTAGTGTTTTTTCAATAATAGGAATCAACCCATGGCAATGTGGAATTTTGTTATTTGTCCAATAAAGCCGCCACCCATCTCAACTTATTTGTTTATAAGCTATGTTCACTAACATCTCTTAATTATAAACAAAACATGATTACTTATTTATTATAGATTTTACTTTCTTAAATCTAATTTAACCTAATAAAAATAAAATATTTATTTATAAAAATTAGGTTTTTATCGTGTAAGAATACAGTGGATGCTGTTTGTGGAATCCATATGCTCAACAACAATAGGCGATACGGAGATGATGAGAGTAATATTGTGTTTTGACTCTCATTTCGATATTGTTGTGCCAAATTATTGATTTTTTATTTAGGTTTGTTCACATAAGAAAAAGTAATACGAGATACCTAATATTTGTATTTATGTCACGAGACTGTTTTTTTTATGATTTCTTCCTTATTTTCTATTTAATATTTTGTGTGAAAAAGTGAAATTTGTATAGAACAATTCTTAATTTTGATATTTTTTCTTACTATCAGAGCCATCATTGGCATTCATTAACAAACATTTTTGTCGTTTCGACTCAACTATCATTGTATCAAGACCTCAGCATCATCGGATCCTATCCTCTCGTCATCGATCTATCTGCTATCAGTGACATTCCCATCACCTAACATCACGACAAAATATTCATCATTATTATTGCTTAAAAAAACATCGATACTATCAGTTACAATCCAGATTGACTTTTCATCAACAAAGGTAAGCATGAAGTTATTATTGTCCTAAGAATATTATGGCAGTGTTACATCTCAAATATATCGCCACAAACAGAATACTAGCACCCAAGGCCCAAACTTTTCTTCCAAATTATCAGACGCCTCCTACGTATAAGTATCGGAGACCCCCACAAAAATGCGATTTACAGAGAGAGCATTTGAAAATATTTTCGTTCATACGCATTTGGATGTAGATACGACAAAATACGCCCAAAAAACGCCCTTATTATTTGGGCAAAAATTAATTTTTTTGTTTTGCCTAGAATTAAGGATAAAAGTATAAATACAGTACATATATCCACTACAAACTCAAAATTGACCAAAATTGTTGGGATACGATATTATACGTAGGAAGCGCGTCGATATTGTATAACAATTTTCGGCCAATTTTATTGGGAATATTTGTTGCTTTATACGGAACATCGGAACGCATTCGTACCTCTTCACAAATTAGTTTAACTCACCATTCAACTGTATAAATCTTTATAAGCATGGCGTTGTTTTAATAATGTATTTTTTTCTCACCTATAAATGTTAATATAACTTAGATTTTGTTATAATATTTGCCACTGAGTATTTAATTAGGCATTATTAAGTTAAAAGGAACCTAATGAAGTAAATGTAAAAGTTTCATTCCCTTGGTTTAGTATTACACATGTGAATCGTATCCAAATTGAGTGATTTTAATTTTTTAGTGGAGTGCTTACAAGTGCCAAGTGAAATTAGCATTTAAGGATAAGATTATTTAATTAAAACCTGATGTACAAAACAGTGTGCAAAGCATATTTTCTCTGAAAATTTTCCAACCAACCTTTAATTTTATAAGTAATAAACATTTATTGTACCAAGTTCTCGTGAGGTGAGAAAATAAAACTTAAAATTACATTGCATTTACTACTCAAATATGACTTCGAGAAATGAATTAGGAGGGATGGCAAGGCAAGAGATGGGAAACGGAAGAATGAAGGATGTTTTAAAAGGTAATGGCATTTACGCTAGGTATTTATTATAAACAATTTTATGGGAAATGTGTTTTTTTATAGAATAATAAAAATGTGTTTAATACGATACCCGTGTAAATATCTGAGAGCTGCGATGAGTTTCTCAGATCTACGACGGCCCGCCAAGGCGGAGCCACTTTCCCCCTTCTACATTGATGACAACTGTCTAATTCGTCGATGACATGGCTTCTTCATATAAGGTTAGTTCCTAATAATTTATTCCTTATTACATGGTGTAACAGAACTCGTCGTACAGGCGGAAAACGGGTGTATCTACGTCATAATTTTTAAGATATTGGAGTGAGTCATTATGTAGAATTTTTTTTTTATATTTGACATCATAGTATTTAGATAGAGGAGACAGCGGTGACCTTTGTCGCAGTGACTGTTAATACACGTGTTACATGTTTACATACTCAGGCACCAACCACATCACAAGAATATTGGTATAGCTGGAATATTTATTTATTCCATGTCACAAATTAATCCATCGATGTATAGATGTAAAACAATTGATCGATATTAGTACCTAAAAATTTAATCATACCACAAAGAAAGCTTCAAGCATGCGATTAATCCGATCGAAAGATGCCAACAATTTTCGACGGAATTTCATAACTTGTCGCTACACTAGGGTCTAGCATAATTTGCGTAATTAGATATATATTTCATTTGAATTTAAACATTATCACCCAAATGTTCGTTTTAGTTCGAACGTAATTATACTTATTCTTTTATAAAAGGCGCCCGCCGCCCTGTCGCGTAATTTTGAGGTTAAGGCAGTTAAGGACAAACAAACAAACATGGCCGCCTCCCCTCCTAGCGTCAGCGTGCCGATTCTAAATGGCTGGACAGGCCTTTCTGCGCATATGAATTTGTACTGAATTCGTATGCGCAGAAGTCCTGTCAAGCCATTTAGAATCAGGCCCCAGAACATTTGTTTGCAACCCTGAGTGACCTAACTATTTTTAAAAGACCAGTTAAATTGCAAAGTTAAATGCCTTTAATTCTTATTAAAATGCGGTTTTTTGTTATGTTTTCTTTATGAATAGTATTAATTTGATTAAATAAATTATATTTGTCAACAATTTGCAAAAAAATAAACCAACTTCTAACTCGATTTTCTCAAAAACTATGAGTAATAAAAAAAAAATTCTACAAAATCGACTCCAAATATGACTAGATTCACTGGTTTCCCGCTTGTACATCGAGTTCTGTTACACCCTGTATAACCCCTAGTGGCTCACTAAGACTAATATAGAAGGACGAAATTATGAAAGATGCAGCATAGCTTCTGCATGTGACCAGCTGGAAAATGGTTGCTGAAGAGAAGCACTACTGGAGACTCAAGTTGAAGGAAGCCAAGGCTTGTTTAGGGCTGTAGCGCCACCGGAGAGAGCGGTGTTTTTGCTCACCATAATTTTAAGGATCAAGACCTTTTTTCTCTTATATTTTAAAACCAACTCTGAATCTGGCTCCAGAATCCTAAATTGTCCGACTTCTTTTTCATTATATTTTCTATGAAAATAGAATAAATTCTGTTGATTTCGACCCTTCCATTATTTTAGTATCTTCTCTGACTCCTCGTAAACTTTGGTGTTAAATTAATCAACTTGTTATTACAATAGTAACACATAACATCGCTTGATTTAATCATAATTAGATATTAGTTATTAGTTATTAATAGTTTACAACGCCATCTATTGAGTTTTATAATTTCTACTTGTCGTAGTTTTAAAATAATCGCATACATTTTACTTCTATCTGAAGAGTTATCTTTAAAATATAAATTATTTCAAATTAGACGCAAAGCTTTGACACTATTTCTTTATTGGTTTTGTGCTAAATTTAATATTTTGGTTTCATGGACTGATGATCTGAACCTGTGTGAAATACCTACTATTATTACTCCATTGAAACATTTTATTATTAATATCTTGAGGCAGCACCTGAGGCCAGCATTACAAATTGTGGTGTTTTCAAATTGATATTCTGGATTTATTGACAGCCTCAAAGTTTTGAAAAAATTACCACATATACCTCAAACAGTTTTTGAAAACAAGACGCTGGACTCATGGTACGTAGGTTTCGGGTTTGATTCCTGGTGAGAACACAAAAATGATTTTTATCAAGTTCGGGCGTTAGTGATGTTATTTCCCTCTAACTAACTAACCATCACGCCATTTGCCCGTAGGGGTAGGCAGAGAGGCTAGAACGCCATACCACTCTGTCCTGACAGACTTCCTTTGCTTCCTCTACATTCATACATCTTCTCATGCACATACGCCGATTATTCCGACTTTTCACATGACCCACTTTCAAGTACTTGACGTACTTGGTCAAGCCATGTCTTTCTCGGCCTTCCGCGGCTTCTACATCCAGGCACACTTGCATTTAAACTCCTTTTAGCCGTTCTTTCATCACTCGTCGCTCCCACACGACCAAACCATCGTGAAAGCCCTGTCTTAATTTTGTATGATAATGCTTATCTCAGCCTTGCACTCTGCTCTAGTTTCGACATTTGTACACCTATCATACTTAGTCTTACCACACATTCACCTGAGAGATCGCATTTCAACAGCATTTAGTCTACTTTCATCCTTCTTTTTCCAACACCACGCTCAACTAAACAGTTAACTTAAAAACACATTAAAGATATACTACAAATAAATTTCAATAATAGAAATCATTATGTCCATAAAGCTAAAACATAAAGAGTGAATGTCCTTAGTTTATTAATATCTATTTATTATGGTCTAGTTTGTATTTTGTCATCTTGGTGGTCAAAAGAATCCATATTTTTTAAAAAAGTGATATTTTTTACACTTTGTTAATCAGAGAACTGTGTACTTTATAGTAATAAAGAGAGCTAAGTGATATTACATTTACATTGTTAGAAAACTGAATTTTGCTAAAGTGTAAAAAGAGGCAAGCGATTCTCCATACAATTTTGATGTTTCTTAAAACTTCATTGTTCATTTTCTCAAAACAATACATGTTTGGCTTAGCTCTCTTGACCACCAAGCCGACGATTTATGGAATTGACCCTTTTGTGTGTGTGTGTTTAGTTTGGACATTAAACACACATATATTAGAAACAGACATTTCTTGTTGACACCATATTTTTCCAAAGCAGCTAAAAAAACACATTCACGCTTTGTCTTCATGACCATTCTGTTCTGCTTGTATATATTTTATTTTTAAATTATCCGTTTTATTTAATTTTACTTACATTAAATGTCCTTATGCCCACTTAACTCTTCCGTGGCAGTGTTAAAACATCCATCTACATTGCATTCATTTTACTTGATTATCTTTTAAGTATAAAATAATTAAGTGTCAACAAAAGATAGAACAATATTTTCTGCACATAAAATTATCAGAAATTTAATACGTCCGCTATTGTAACACCCTGTTCCCGAAATAAACTTTTTAACAGAGAAAAGGGTTAACTGAAAAAATATAGTTTATCTAGGCAATGATTTACAGGGCTTGTGACCTGTCATCGGCTAGGTTAAGTAGAATATTTCAAAACTCCCAACTTGTGATTTTCTAAGTCTTGTTTTATACGCTTATACCTAAAACTAGGGGTTTCTTATTTTTGTATATATTATTTTTTAAGTTTTAACGCCCATAGTAGTGTGGCCCATATTATATACTAAAAATTTCAAAACTAGTTTACATGTCTGGGCACCCACAATTTTTTTTATCAGTAGTAAAAGTATTCAGGTAAAATTTGAAACTAATATTCTAATTGGAAGACAGTGCTCAAAGGTATGTAATAACAAGAAAAAATCTGGCATTTCGAGGGTTGTTCTAAATTAAGCACAACTACCTGGGAAGTAGTAAATTAGTTAATTTCATAGTATAATATTGATAATGAATGGTAGCTGATTAAATCTAGATATTGGTTCTAAATCTTTGACACCTATCAAGAATATAGAGTCCGCTTGACGTGTTATAGTAGATGACAAAGCCATATTTTCACAAAAAAGTCCAAAATAATCACTTGAATAAAAGCACTCCTCACAAACAACCATTGATAGTTCCAATTTTTTCAAGTCTTTAACACATTTTTCTTGGTATTTCTTTCACAAAAAATCTTTTTTAAATTTTTTTATGTGGGAAAATTACAAACATTTTAAAACCTTGGAGACATTGAGCATAGCCTTTTATTCCACCTAAGATATTGAAATTTTAGCACTTAACTACTATCAACTAAAGTAAAAAACTTTGCGGGTGCCCTGAGGTGTAGGGTAAATTTAACATTTTTGGGCCACCCTAGCCCATAGGGCTTTTACATAAACATTTTTAAATGTTACACAGTAGGTAGGTTAGAAACAAAAACGAAAAAAAAAAAACATAAGTAACAAGAAAACTTATGCTTAGAAAAAAATACAATAAGATATTAATTTTATTGTAAAGTGCAAGATATAACTATTAATTATCGACTTAAAGGTATGCTGTTTTGCATAAAATTATTTTCTCAATCCAACTGCCATAAAATTGCATTCATGAAAAATGATTCGTAAAATAGCAACACTATTATATAAAAACCAATTTACTGAATTGTCTTTAATGAAATCTAAAACCTTATATTTACTCGACTAATGATAAGGTTCCTGGCTCGAATCAAAGTGTTAATTGCAATAAATAAAACATACGAAATTTTTCCAATAAATTGTCCCCTATTTGCTTGATAACTCGGGTTTAATTTGTAATACGATGTACGCTAAATATAGCAGTATGGGAGCATTCGTTAAACACTATCTTAATTTGTATTGTACACACGCAGCACACCCTGATTTTCATTTTAGTATCACTCGCACAGTACTGAAGTATAGTCTTGTCCAAACAAGCATTAGTAAACCTAATTTAGATAACAAATACACATTTTTTTCATGAATGGCTCTAGAATTTACCACGCATGTAATATTTTTCCATGTGTTTGATAATGGTTCCATTAGAGATTTATTATTTTTTCTGATTAATTCATATTTAAGTAGTAATTGTTTTATAAAAACGTGATAAAAAACGTTACAATGATCTTTTGTACCATCAACACGTCAAATATAGTTGGGAAATCACATATTTCGTGAATTATTTTATTGGAATTTAATACTTAAGGTCAGAGCTTGATGTGAAGCGATATCTTCATTTATAATTATTCATCTCAAGATTATAAATTAATTAATCTTTGGTTAATATAGACATAACAAATCTATATTATTTCTGATTTGATTTATATTTTTTTATTGACATTACTTGGTGGAATTCCATGATTAAATTATTTGTATATAAATAATTGACCTCCTGTCCGTAGAGTGTGGTGTAACTGTTGGGGAAAAGGTTCTGAATATTTAAGCGCAGGAGGCAAGAATAAGTTGGCTATTATTATAATAAACTAGCGTTACTCAGCTTCTGTGTATAGCAGAGAGTCGAGTTATAATAATAATAATAATTAATAGATTACTTGAGTATATTAACATAGGATAATTGCTATGTGCTATTGTTTCAAATGTCAGTAATAATATTGTTTTTGACATTTTGCTAAATATGTATCACGCTATTTGTTCTAGAAGAGATTGCAAGGTTCTTGGACCTGAATGTTTAGTTTGAATAGTTGTTTATGTCGCGACCTGAGATAAACTGTTGACACACCCAGAAAATATGAATCTCCGAAAAAATAAAATACTAACTTCTACTTCTTTATCTCTTAGCCTATGGTAATATCCATAAATGAGAACCCTAGATCTGAGGTGGTTTAGTTGCATTTTGTTGTTATGTGCACTTATATATAAGACAGAAAACTGTACAGTTTCTTGTGCAGTTTGCAAACTGTCAACTGCACTAAATTATAACAGTTGATATTTCTTCAATGTGTTTAACGTGACCGTCTTATCTTTTCATTCTGCAAGAGTAAGATTAATTTGTTATCCATTATTTTGTTGTGAATTTTTAGGTTAAGTATTTTAATTGACGTCAGTAGTAAGTTGATAATTCTAGGTTCTCTAGAAACACAGAATCACAACAAACTAACAGCTTGTGTTCTTTTTTTCATAGATAGAGATTCATTTTTAACATTTAGAAATTAAAATAGATCAATAATTTATTTTAGATAAATTGCATTTTATGGAACCTTGGAAGTATTTGTGACATTGATCTGAAAAAGTTTTAAAAATTAAAATTTTCAATTAGGTATCTTAATGAAAATTAAAACTAATATCTACTAATTATTTTATGTAACTGAGCTCGATGCATGATATTAATATAAAATTGATAAAAAGCATGTGATAAAAAATGTTTCTATCATTCACACTGATAAGGATTACGCCATTATTGAACACACCACTCACATTTTATGTACATGTTGTTTTGCGGGGTTAACAAGTAAAAAAATACTGACACTGCGTATGTTGTGGGCTCAGATTTAATTTTGGATTAATCTTATTCTTTGATAACAACTTGAGATAACTTCTGCGCTTGTTATATTGTAATGTAATGACTAGAAACAGATTTAGGAAGAAGCTAGACCTTGGCTATAGTGCCTATACTTTGATAACAACTTGAGATCACTTCTGTGCTTGTTATATTGTAATGTAATGACTAGACTAGAAACAGATTTAGGAAGAAGCTAGACCTTGGCTATAGTGTCTATACTTTGATAACAACTTGTGATCACTTCTGTGCTTGTTATATTGTAATGTAATGACTAGGCTAGAAACAGATTTAGGAAGAAGCTAGACCTTGGCTATAGTGTCTATACTTTGATAACAACTTGTGATCACTTCTGTGCTTGTTATATTGTAATGTAATGACTAGGCTAGAAACAGATTTAGGAAGAAGCTAGACCTTGGCTATAGTGTCTATACTTTGATAACAACTTGTGATCACTTCTGTGCTTGTTATATTGTAATGTAATGACTAGGCTAGAAACAGATTTAGGAAGAAGCTAGACCTTGGCTATAGTGTCTATACTTTGATAACAACTTGTGATCACTTCTGTGCTTGTTATATTGTAATGTAATGACTAGGCTAGAAACAGATTTAGGAAGAAGCTAGACCTTGGCTATAGTGTCTATACTTTGATAACAACTTGAGATCACGCTCTGTTTCTAGTTCTCTTTACTCTTCTAGTAAAAGTGATCACATGCACCATATACTTAGGCCATATCTCCTTGCATAGTAGGTTTTTAAAAAATCTTTGACCCATGACTACATTTTAGTTCTTGGAACACCACCACATGATTCTTCCAAAACTTATTTGTCGCACAGCACTTATCACAATTCTTTTTCATTTTGTTTTCGTTGTAAGAAAGCCTTCATTGCATATCGGGCCACACTTTTTTTCCTTAGTTTTATCTTTTGAATTATGCTATTTATATCGCACAGCAACTGAATAACAATAATTATTTGATTATATCGAAAGTTATACAGGGTGATTTAAAACTGTTTAATCTTATAAACTTCTTTTAAACTAAATGAAACATTATTACGTAGGAATTTGTTACCATTTATAAAATTATGTAGGTAAAGCATTTAGATTTCGTAATGATAAGATTGCGTTAAATATGCAAATAAGCGGTAAGAATTCTAGGCAATAATCTATTTCATGGCATGAAGAGTTTAGAAAGGATCAGTCAGCTCTTGTTCTAGGCCATTATGTATCTACATAATTGGATGAAGATTTTCAATCCATTTTAAAAGTTTTTAGAATCATGCATATTCTAATAATAGCAGTGTGATAGAAAAGAATAGCTGTATAAGTCAATGTTGAAGAGGGGAGTATTTTAAGTAAGGTTTACACCCCCTATAGTTAATTTTTCATAAGCATAAGTGTATTCGTTTATTTTTTATTGTGGTATTGGTAAAATTCTGTTGTGTTCTTAACAATGTTTTATATTTCTTGTGACGTTCGTTCCTATCTTTATTATTTTTTAAATAACTCTATCTGCGATAGTTTATTTTTATATATATTATCATCTTTGTGTTTTTTAGCACAATACTTTGAATTGCTTTTAACACATTGAAGTGCATTAGATTGTATTGAGTACTAAAATATATTGTATAATATATTCTTGTTGCCAAAATTTTTTCATTTTTAATTAAAAAATAATATCTCTGCACTCATAATTCGCAACAAAATTTAACCCACGTTTATATTTCAAACTTAGGAACTCTATTTTTTTATATATATATATATATATATATTTTTAATGTAGATAGATGTTCTCAATACACTAATTTTTAATTTAGTAAAATATAAGTAATTAAAAAATTATGTCCCCTGCAGTATTGTCTTCGTTTACTGTTTAGACTATTTTATCAACAGCAAAAAATAGCATAATATTATATTATAACAAAAAAAATAGCATAATATTATAATTAAACAACAAAAATAGCATAATATTATATTATATAAACAACAAAAATAGCATAATATTATATATGTTAACAACAAAAATAGCATAATATTATATCATAGTATATTATTAGTATATTATTATTAGTATATTATTTCAAATTAAAAATTATTCGAAATCTTATAGACTGTAAAAGGTAATCCTAATTCTATTCCCAGTCATCTCCTTTTCCTTTTACCCATCCCTATCATCCTATCCTTCCCTCATAACTCTTTTTTATTTCATTTTTATTTCTTATATTTATTTTTTCCATCTACTTTGAATTGTATAAATGTGAAAAACTATAATTGGTAATCATGCTTTTTTGTATTCTACGTTCATGTATCGATACTGTTGTTTTTTTTATAAAAATAAAATAAAAAATAAAATAAATAAAAATAGCAGATATTTATATTTTGTTAATAATATTCCATTACCGTAATATCTCTTTATTTTCAAACATGTTTTTCTTATTTGTTCACATCTCGCAGCTCTAAAATAAGAAAATGGTATGAGAGTGGATCACAAAGTGTTAAGTGTTGATAAACACCCTTTCTTGTTTTGTACGTGAGTTAGGTCAATAGTTGCTACCCGCGTCATGTATGCGGGAGGTTTGTTTTCTCCACGACACGTAACAACTCACGCCGCCGCCTCCCGATCAGTGATAATATTCTCAACTTGCCAAACGGTTGTGTTGTTCCCTTTCCCAAAAACATACAAACAAAACAAACAATAGGCAACAACTTAAAGACTGATAGTTCAATATTTAATTTACTTTATAAGTGATAATTTATAAGGCTGATTTCGTATTCCTATATTTTAAAATAGTTATTTATTATTTAAATTGGACAATCTAAAAGCAACACGATGTGTTACCAGTGTCAGGAAATAATGTATACCTTGTTACAAAGTAAATATTTTTAAAGTATACCTACCTAGTTTTCATAAATTTTTTTTAAATGTCCTTATTTATGCTGCATAATGATTGTATTTTTATAGCCTATAAGAAAGTATAAACTGAAAGCACTTCTAATAATTAGTTTTTTTCTTTAAAATAATAATAATTATTTCAAAATTACCTTTTATTTTCACCTAAATAAACAACAGCATTAAATCAAGTGAATTGTATTTCCAAATGTTGCCATGTGTTTTTAATACAATTACTTTTATTAACAATGAATATTTGTGTAAAGACGGCGGGCAGCCTATTATGTTCATTGTCCAATATTATTTTTTTTTACATGGAGTAATAAAATTCTTAATAAACCCTAACAACTGGTGGATCTACATCATATTTGAAGTTAAATGTGTAATATGACTTTTGTACCTGAAATTTCATAAAAAAAAAACTTCTTTTAAAGCTTTCATAAGTACAATACATTGAGTAAAATTGCATAAATTCTTATTAAAATTCAATATTGCTTTTGTTTTCCTTATAATAGTATTACATAATTTGACTAAATAAATTTCTAATAAAAATTTCAAAAAAAATATTTTTCTCCCAAAACTAAATAAATAAAAAATTCTACAAAATCAATTCCGAAAATTCATAGATTCACTTTTCATTTCTATATTCTAAAATAGTCATTGTACTCAATTTGCAATTGCCATTATTTTCATGCAATTTGCTGTACAATATTAATAATATGCCAATACTATTTTTTATGAAAAAAGTAATAAACTAGCGACAGAAGCTGTAATGCACTCCAAAATATAACACATGGCATAACCTTTAAAACTTTATCACTATTAAAAGTCAGGAAGGTCTTGAGAATTGTACTTTTTCCTCGAGTTAATAAATATGTATATTTATAAGCAACATTCTTCTTCCAGATATATACGCATCTCTCCCCCTATCCGCGATCCAGCAAGACAAGGATTACTCCATTCAGTTTGAGGATGAGCTGTATCCCGGGCAGCCGCAGAGCTCGGCGCTGGACTTCAGCTGCTACGAGTCTCGCAGCGTGCCGAGCGTGAAGCAGGAGGAGGAGTCGGACGTCAGCCCCCCCGAGTCGCCGCGCCGGGGCTGGGCCACCAGCTCCAGGGCACAGCTCGCCTCCAGACTGCTGGACGAACTCGAACAGTGCAAAGAAGGTAGGATAGTATTCATTATTTTTCATGTCACAGAATCTCTTCATTTCATTCATTCATTATACCATATCCGCTCCCTATGTGGCGCACATGGAATCCACAAACTGCCTTCAGGCCAAGCGATCGGCCGCCAGCTCCCGCGCATCCTCCCAAGTCAAGTCCACGTCCCGCAGCTCTGACGCAAACTGCCGACGAATTGTCAACAGTGGACGACCGGGACGCCGAGAACCTGATGCCTTGTAAAATAGGCAAGCATGGTTAAGGCTAGCGGGAGGCATACGTAGTATATGGCCTAGCCAGCCGAAACGCCTTCGCCGGATGACAGTAGATACCAAGGGTTGCTGTGTCCGTTGACTCACCTCTGTGTTCCTTACAAAGTCAAACCACCGCACACCTAAAATTCTTCTAAGACACCTATTTTCAAAACTCAGAAGTCTGCTGTCTTGGGCCCTAGTTAGGTGCCACGATTCGCAGCCATAGAGAAGAACAGGTGTGATGCAGGAGTTATAAAGGCGGCATTTTGTTTTCACCGAGTAAATATCCGATCTCCAGACAGCTTTCATACTGTTGAATGCGGCGCCCGCTACTCCAAGCCGCACTCCCAGTTCTTCCTGAACTCTGCCGTTTTCTGTCATGTACGCTCCCAGGTATTTGAAGCTCTCGACCCTTTCGATGACTTGTCCCGACAAAGCCAGGGGGATCTGGGCATCTTGACACGAGCTGTTACACATGACACGGGTTTTTACCAATGTTGATTTTTAAAACCCATGCACGTGGAGTGCCAATTAAGCCTATCAACAGTAATTTGAAGGCCCCCGACTGATGTTCTCTTTATTTATTCATCGTAAAATATGAAATACGTTTACTTCCACAAATACCTAAATTACAAAATACCATATCTGGCCGCATTATCGAGGATTTTATTATTGATGCTTCAGAATTTTAGTATTGTGAGTAGAGGCTGCTAAGAGCATAATCCACCATGTGACTCGCGGCCGCTTCCCATACAAACGTATTTCTCGATTATCTCCATGGAATTTAACATTAGAGCGATGATTTTTTCACACATTTTAGATATCGACCAGATGCGTTTTATTTGTTAAAAGAGATATACAAATGAAAATAAGACAATACAAACACGCATCTAGTTTTCATCTTAAATGTGTGAAAACATCTTTGCTCTAATGTTAAATTCCAGGGGAGAAAAAATCTAGGAATACGTTTGTATAAGAAAGCGGCCGCGATTCACTTAATGGAGTATTTTCTTAATTTAAAAAAAAATTAGCACTGGAGAGCATAGGAACATCAGTGACATCTGGTGTTTTTGTGGAATAGTTAATTTCAACTATAATAAGTTGGTTTGCGTCTTAGCTTACTAAATTTGAATTGTGTAAAAATATATTATCATTGATAATTTTTGTACATGTCATGTAATATCATTTTCTTTGTATGACTTTTATATCTAATTTAACAAATATTTATTTTACAAAACAGCGTTGACATCAACCAAATAAAGCGGCATTAATATTATCAGCAAAATGTTCATCTTTGACCTGAAGGAGTTGATATGTTCTGAATTTGTGATAATAACAGGTTCAACACGAATTCGCCATCTTATTAAGTATCATTTTTATGACTATTTAATGAATGCTAATTTATTTTGCTATTTTTTTTCTCAATATAGTTAGCACACATTATTGAACCTGTTACTGGGTGTAATCATAGTAGTTGACAACTGGGCCTTAAGCCATATTAAACAGCTTTGTACATAAAGGTCAATAGGTATAATGCCACAACTTTTGAAAGTATAAAAATAAGTTGTCCTAAATGATCACAAATATGTGACGGGATTTTACCCTCAAAGTTTTCAACTATAACTTAGTCGCTTTACCATTTAAAAAACGAAGCGCCTTCATAGTCACTATCAGATCTAGTTATCTAAATCTCGTCAGAATAATTAAACAATCAACTGTCAACCAAACCTTTAGCTGTACCGACTAACCGAAAACTCACTACGCATATAATACAACTAACACTTTATTCAACATTTGCCTGCGGAGAGATTGTTCACTTGATCTGCAGCTTACGACTAATCGCAGATTGAACAAACAGGTATCTTGTTATGAAGGATAACTGGGTGATCACATTTTGTTTGCTAATGAGTTGACAGTTATATTATTCTCTTTGGAAGCTTATTAATTAATTATGTCGTTACAGAGTTTGAAAGTGTCGACCTCGCTTGAGGAATTAGTACCTTTAATCTTAGTTGTATTAGGTACACTGACTTTTCGCTTGCAAAAAACATCACATTTACGATCATTTTATATTACGATTATGTATGGTGTATATTTGTTATATTCAAATAATTCAATCATGGAATTCTACCAAGTAATGTCAATAAAAAATATTAATAAAATACTTCATTTATGTTATACCATGGCTAAGTTCATGGTGTGTTTTCTTCTCTATAAAATAAAAAGTATCTTTAGTGGTTAGGTTATCTAACTTCCAGCAGTAGTTTCTAGCTATACCAGGATGGAGAAAAAAGGCAGAAGTAGAGTTTTCATGAGTAGAACAATAGGTGGTGAAGGGACATGGACTGAACTGGCATTTGTGCACGTTTTGTTCCGTAAAAGGAAGTATCTAGAACTAATAGATTGCTTAGTGGGGTAGTCCCCAGGGGGACTTGGTGCGCGCTCTCTGAGGCAGCCCGTCCCGGGCTGTTTGTGTGAGCGTGAGTGGAGGTCTCAAATTATATCCCCATCCCTCAACTCAATTGTATTTTTTTTTTTTTTTTACACTTTGATGGATGGTATTTGCATACTTTCAGAAACTTAGTAATAGCTACTATAAAAATGCAGTTTTTCTTAGTTATGCGCTCTTCAACATTATGAACAAATTCTCACATAGCTTATTATAATATGGACTTAAAACATTTAGAAAGTCACGATGAACATAAAATCCTTCCTAGTACAAAATCCAAGAAAATCACCACTAGCTTATTTATTTATTCGGAAAACCAACAGTGACATGTACAAATAAAAACTAAATCTTTTTTTTTTAACAAATAATTTATTACAATAATTCATTATTATTTTATTGTTTCCATTAAGTTGAAAAAGCATGTATTTAAGTAGTATTTATTTATGTAATTTTTGTTTTCGTCAATTTGTTATGTAACTTGGTGTAATCTTTAACACAAACGATAATATCCATTTCACCCTGTCTAAAATCCTTGCACTTTATTATTGATAAGTTAAAAGTTACGTAATGGGTCTAATAAAATTAATCGTCTTCAATTTTTATCTTGTTTTTTAAAATCTAAAATAAATGTACACATATAGTACATAGTTGATACAATTCTTATTTATTTGTATTTTTTACAACCTCAACAGGCCACGAGGCCCAATTGTTGAGGATAATTACATCACAGAACACCCAGGCTTGAGAACAATATTGTGTAACAATAACAATATTTTATAAGCTAGCCAGCTAGCTCTAGCCTGCGTTTAAATATTCAGATTTCCCAACACATACACCACACTCCACACACATACAACACAACATACACATGACATAACATAACCACCTTATTTGCTCACTTCACCTTGTTTGCTTCAGAAATTCGTCTTGTACATTGTGTTGTCCACGTTATTGGTGTTATGTTGTATATGTTACCTCAAATTTAAAAATTCTTAGTTCATTGTACCAAACATAGCACTGTGTGCACAACATCAAAATATAAATAAATAAAAAAAATAAAAATAGAATAATTTAAGTGATCTCTACGGGAATCGAACCCAGAACCTCCGTGGCGCAATTACAGCAACTTGGCCAATACAATATACCATGGTGGTCGCAAACTATACCAAGGTATCAAAAAATCTGATGCGCGTTGATTTTAAAAACAAGCCCTTAGGAATAGGTCAATTTCCAAATCATATTTATACATATAAGAAAAAGTCTACA
Organism: Micrasema minimum; assembly: GCA_022494985.1. Lineage (NCBI taxonomy): Eukaryota > Metazoa > Arthropoda > Insecta > Trichoptera > Brachycentridae > Micrasema > Micrasema minimum. Next base: position 7,681 of record JAGVSP010002315.1, on the reverse strand, counting down.
TAGAAGGTACTGAATGTCAGTTTACTTACTACTACTGTCATTTATCTGCACCCAATGGTGCATAGGACACTGCATTTGTAAACCAAGTGCAGTAAATCTTGATCAGTCTTACGCTTCAGCGCCAGTCCAAGGTATCACATATGAAACATTTTTTTGTGATACTTAACAGTTTACCATTTGCTTAAGTCATTATAGTATATACAGAAAAAAAACACATTGTTAGATAGTTTTACATTACGGAGGCATTATTTTGTATTAATTTTGATTTGCTTTGCTAATTTAAATAAAGACAGTTAAAAAAATATAAGCTGTTTCCAAGCCAAGAGAACCCCCCCCCCCCCCTCACTAATTATTTATATTTTTTTGTGCAAATTGCAAATGATAATTAAATACAATGTTTAAATCTCTGCCTTTTATAGTTTTATCTACCAAAAAAAAATTTCAATTTTAGGACCAAAAATATCAACGTACTTGTATTTTACGAAGAAAATTTCTCACTTTTATTGAAAATTATGTTAAAAATGATAGGAAGCCATTTAAAGAAGAAGGCAAAATAAGTTTTAAGCCTAAATTATTTGATTGTGTTTGCATTTCATCAGGAATATGTATCTAAAGTATAGCCTGCATTATTTTAGAAAGTTTTAAGTTTGCTCAAAACCTTTACAGATTAAATAAAAAACGCTATATCGACCTAGATTCACTTTCTGTGGTGCTAAAGTACTATATTTAATATTTAATGTACTATTTCTGTGGTGCTAAGGTACTATATTTTATATTTACCGTGGTGTGATACAGCATATAGCGCAGGAATGCAGTGACACCCAGTAGATATACATAAAGTAATTATTATGTACTTATTGACTTCTCAATTTAATTAAATAAATAATTCATTACACGGGGACTGTAATATTATTACCCAGGGGTTCAGAACTCAAGACATCGTTTTCGAACATATTTCGAATATTTTATCACTCCTTCGTTGGCTAAAAACAAGAGAGCCAAAAAGTCTGATCTTTGAAATCATCGATTTTCAGGAGACGCATAACTATTTTAAACGCAGTTTGCTGGATTTTTTCTAAATTAATTTATGACATGGTCAGAATAAAATAAGTTTGAGAAATAAAGCAAACTGCGGCTAAAAATTACTAAAATGCATATCTATCCTGGCATGGTTACCAATACATTAATGTTGGGGAAAGTGACTGAGTTTATAATCGTTGGAGTGAGAAATTTCCGGGTATAGAATAATATAGCGGTTGGGCGGGAGGTAGTTGTAACTAACGACTAAAAAAGGGGTAGAATTACTAATATCCTTATCACTGTAAATTTGGGCCAGCTCCTTGAGCAGGTTGGGGTAAATGTGTTTATGACAATCTTAGAGCCGAGATAGTGATAGGGGCAATGAAAGCATTTGGTCGCGTATATAACGTTCTTTTCTTCCGCTTTTTCCAGTTAAAACTGAATCTATTTAAATTCGCGGATTAGCTTTAAGAAATCGTAGAGTTGTGCTGGACTGGAAAATTACTTTATAGTCTTTAAAACAGTCTAGGGAAAGGGTGAGGCTTTCATTGCAATTGCTTCCAGGGTTGTGTATTTAGGATAAGACTCACTAAAAAACAAGTTATAATAAAATATTGTAGCGATTAGATATATTATTGAACAACATTTTGAATGAATACAAATACTTGTAGACAAATTACTGGATTATACCCATGCTGGGCTGATATCAGATATTATTGATATCTCAACAGAGACAGAGAAACTCTGGAAACGAATGTGGGTTATCTAGGCGAGAGACATCTCCAGACGTTTTCTAGTAAGTAATCAAGTTCGGATTCGAACCTTACCTACACCAATAAAGTTAGATCGCCCAAAAATGCTTTAACTATATTCTCAACAGATGTCACTATAGGGAAAGAATATTAAAAATATTTAAAATCTGTCGAAAACACAACTCGCAGGTGGATTATTCTGTACAAACTTAAGATATATACAAGTTTCAAAAATTTGTCATACATGGTTGTCAGATGATGGGCGGAATGGGGAATGGTGTAATACATCAAGTGGCCACTTAACCCAGCCAATGACAGGTCATAAGCCCTGTAAACGCCTAGATAACCCACATTCGTTTCCAGAGTTTCTCTGTCTCTGTTGAGATATCAAGATATATTATTCTTTCTTTCCTAATAAAGAAACTGCATTTTCTGGCCTGTAGTAAATTCTATTATGTAGATCGTTTATTTAACGCGAGTTATTTGCACACCTGCAGAAATTAAATAAATTCTTCCCGCCAACTCAACAAACCTTCGAACGAAAATCTTATATCTTGAAAACAAAACAATAATGCAGTTTCGAGAATGTTCTCGTATCATACGGTTTTTTTTCTCAGATGGCAGTCACGAGAAATAGCTCTCTGTGTGGCCCGGAATAATGTACCCACATAATATAATAAATAATCATGTTTACAAAAATGTTTTTGCATATTATGTTTGTAATTCATGTGTGTAGTTTGTCAAAAGGCGAAAGATTTATTCGTATTGAAGGAAAACCAATGAAAGCATTTGTTCGCGTACATAATCGTAAATTCATCCGTTTTTTTTTTTAAATTTATCACAATAACAATCTTAAAATCGCGGTTTAGCTTGTTGAAAAAATCGGTAGAGTTGGCTGGACTGAAAAAAGACTCAATAGTCTTTAAAGCAGTCTAGGGAAAGGGTGGGGCTTTCATTGTAGTTTGTCAAAGTAAAAATGTGGCTACCTAGAGATCTGATATCGGCAGATGGAAAATTTGTATTGATATGACCACACTAAAATAGTAAAGTACAGGTGTTGGAGGACGTACCGTACAAGGACGGTAAAACAATACATTGTATCTAACATTTAAAAAAAAAAAGCATACTAGATCGTGGTAAGTTGAGGAAAACTAATGTTTTCTTTGTTAAAAAAATTAAACATGTTTCTGATCCCTGAATCCCGAAGAATAATAATACCGCGATCATTCGCAAGCATGTAGTTGTCCCTCTCGCGCATACAGCTCCAAGTCTATTAGTAATAAATACCAGTTTGTAGAATTTTTGAATAATTTTCTCATTATGATATTTTCCACCCACCTCCCATTGGCTCTGGCCAGCGTAGATCTCAGCTGGCTTAAATAATTAACGTTTTAATCAGTATCCATTCTAGGACATTATTATTTATATACGTTTATTTGTCAATGTCCTATGCAAGGGTTTTATCGTATTAAAAATTAGGGTTACATTTTAAAAGTTGAAGTGTAAACTCATTTATTTATTTATTTAAAACTTCATGTACAAATTACATAGCAAAAGTACAAGGGCGGGTTTATTGCTTTTAAGCAATATCTTCCAACCAACCCTCAGTTATTTAGTGATGATTTTTATCGTACCGAGTATTGGTGGAAAGACACGGCTTTAAAATTACATAGCATTACTTACAATATACTTACTAAAATATGACTGGGGAAATGGAAAAGAGGAAGGAAGGAAAGGGATAGGGAAGAGAATGAATGAAGGGTGTTTTAGAGGTTTGAGGAGAGGTAGTTAGTTTAATTTAGTTTTTTTAATAAATTTATATGTGCAGTTAGATATTTGGAATATTTTCCTATTGGACAAAATCTTTTTTAGTATCGTATTGCAAGGGATCAGCAATTAAAATAATTTTTTAGTTTGCACTACCTACGATTTAATTTTGTATCCTTAACGTCAATATTGAAAAATGGTTTGTGTTAAATTTTATGTTGCATAAAAATTGATTAATTAATTTAGATTAATTCAATTTAGGCTAGTTTGTATCGAACCCTGACGTGCTGGAATTTATTAATAATATTTCTTCTTTCCACGCAAAGGTGTTTTTAAGCCTTGACATACATTTTGGTATCTTGTATCTATAATAATTGCAAATTCAATAAACTTGTAGCTCTGTACGTAATACTAACTCGCATTTTTTCAAAATCATGTTTAGGAATTCCGTTTGTTGCATTAATATCGAGTTCAAATGTTGCTTAGAAAAACGTTTCAAGTCAAAACAGCTAATCTCAAAGGAGAGACAAAGGCTAGTAATAATCTATTGTATTTAATGCAAGGAGAATTGAAACATATGGGAAAATTAGAAATTTATAAATGAAATCTTAAAAGATAGGTATAGCAGTGTTGCCCAAACAAAAATCAAACTATATTTTTGATATTATTTAATTGATTACTCATACTTCAGAGTTTTCACTAGATTAATAAATTGCATAAATAATATGATGTATCTACAAAGGTACCAGTTGTTTTCTATTTTATCAACCTCAACTCTTCCACACAAACGTCTCATCTTCCGATTCCGTCATTTCCCTTATCTACCCTCCTCTTCTCTATCTCTTGCTCTAGAATCTAGTCAATATTTATGCCCTAGTTAAGACCTTGCCCATATGACAATTGAACTATGACTGTAAACTATAAATATGATTATCACAACTGAATTAAAATACAAAGCGACGTGGACTTGCAATTTAAGGCTCGCGGTTCGATCTATCGTGATATTAATATTCCAAAGAGACCTGTAAATATTATTTTAAGATCAATGTTTCTCTGTTGCTAACAAACACTACTTTATCAATACATGCACATTAATCGCTATGACCTCTAGTAAATAAATAAAACACATTTATTGTTAGGTAAATTAAATTATATTTATGTAATTATCTAATTCATGTGTAAATTTTTCAAATCGTCGGTATAAAAACATTATATTTTCATTAACCCTTCCTTACCCAGTACCTGGGCTTTCTTAGAATCTAGTATGTATTCTTGTGTTGATTTCAAATATACATATTTTTAAATAAATAAAAAATTGTGACTAGTTTACGAAACCCGATAAGTTTTTATATTTTCTCAAACGGTTGTATTTGTATTCAGCTGTTTTTTTTTTATATTAAAGGCACTTATTTTATGAAAAATTAAAATATGTTTTTGCTGCGTTTTTCATATTAAAATAGATTTATTATCGTCGTCTGTTTTTCTGTATAGTATACACGAAAAAATACTTGTGATAAATTTAATACGGCTTTTTTATTTTCACAATAGTTTGAATTCCTTGTTTGTTTATCACAGTAACTGTTTGCTATTTATTAGTGGATATTTTATTGTTTCCATTTCAACACAAGGTCGACATGTTATTCAACTATTTATTTTGTACCTCAGCAGGGTTCGGTGGCGTTTATTTATTACGATAACATTTTTTTTAAAAATTTGTGTTAGATTTATTTTGATAAAAGGATATTAAATTTGCACGAATTTTTATAAATTACATCCAATTTATGTTTTTAGTGCTTTGTGAATAACTTGTTATTGAAAGTGTACAATATTGTATTTTAAATGTTACCTCGAATCGTCAGTTTTTCATTAATAAATAATATTTTTGTGAAATTTGTCGGAAATATTACGAAATTCGATATGATTTTTTACTTTAGCAGGAATGTCTGGCGAATTGAAAACTTTAAGCAATCGATTCGAGGAATGTTGAGAACCGTTTTCCTAAAGCTAAGTTGGTATCTACGGCAGCTATCAGCAACCTTGGTGCACTAACTGATAATCATAAACATCGATAGGTACTAGATATTATGGAATATTATTTACGTGCACTTGACGTCTCAGATTCAGTGTTCATTTTCACTTCTTACGAACTGCTCGTGCCTCCATCGAGAAAACTCGGGGAAACTTCTGGAGGGGATATCTACTATAGGCTCCTCAACTTCCAACATTGGACAGAAGTCAGTTCTGTCGTAATAGGATGTCTCTCGCGACCTGAAAAGTTTTCTGGCGATTTTATCTCCGCCAGCACGATGACCCAAAAATGTCGCGGTTGTGTTCGCGGATCACGCTGGCCGGCGCTGGTGGCGCGTGCTCGCTGCTACTGGCCGCCGCCGCCCGCCTAATCTCGGTCCACTCCACCTCCACTCTCCAGTCCTCAGTCTGCCAGCCGACTACCGCGCGTCCGCACGTACGCCACACCAGCTGCAGTTTCGCGACAACGCACTGTGCATCGCGCAACAACCTGATAATACCTGTCTTCTAGTGCAGTGCTGCTGTGACGTGTTTTGTTTGAGCAGATTACCACCTGGAATATATTGTCGCGACGTTAGCGAAGTGCTATTTACAGTTGTACAGACCAAAGACAGTGGAAACCTTAGTTGAATAGTTTATCTTATCGCTCGGGTATACGTTACGTCTGGGAAGGAGCTCGCCAAGTATCCGCGTGGCGCAATCAGCGGTAAGGCGCCTCGCGACCTGCACTTTCTCCAGTCCTCGAGCCGAGGGAGCAGCCAGCCTACGAAAATTCTCGTCCAACAAGCCTTATGCCCCCCGCGAGCCGCGCACATGCGCTGGCCCGGCGTCACGACTAGAATGAAGTTCGAATACCGCTGCAAGTGGAACAGGGAGATAGTCTTCAACTCGCAGAAGCTGGTCAAAAGACGCTGACTCTCCAGGCTCCTCCCTGACCAGATCCCTTCTCGCGGACCGCCGGATCACTCCTAGACTGGAAACCATTTGATCATAAATTGAAAAGATCTCGAATCGGCAGATGCCGGTACATCGCCGATGAAAATTTACATTTAATCAAAGCACTGAGCTCGATGATAAATTACAGAAATTTCTGGTGATATTTGTGACATTGGTAGAATAACGAACTATAGACTGTCGCTTAATTATATTCCTCGTACTTAAGATAGTCTAAGTAAAACAGACTGTAAAGTTACCAAAATTATTATCAAGTGATAGTCTACTTAGTTTAAGCAAAATCTGCCGTGCCATACCCCCATCGGTACTATAGAACCCCCCTGCACAACACAGGGACCGCAGCCCGCCAGGATTCCTAGCCCCCAGTCACCTAACCCGCGCGACCATGGCTTCAGGATACTATGGTAGGTCTACCAAATGAACTCGAGATACCAATGACCGCGATTCTTTCCAGATCCGTACCGGAAGCTGAGGCAGAACACGAACTTTATGATTTCTCGATCTTCCAAATTTCATAATTGCGCAAGAACCACTTTCACAATACTCGATTTCAACCTAATTTTCTTATCTATTTTGTAATATTCGTAGTACGGACACGTGTGTGCTATAATACCGTATCGAGGAGGGGGAGGATGAGAGAAAGCTTCACTGAGCACTGAACATCTCGTGTAGTTTGAGAATATTTCAGTGGTTAATCAAAGCAATCACGTACGCGTTTATGTAATTACTTACCTACTAGAAACGAGTTAAGCGTATATTTTATCGTATTTATTGCGTACCTTAGATCATTATTGAATTATTACTTATATTTCTACTCCTTACCACACATTACACAATCAATTTAAGAATTAGTTTAATAATGCAGATCATTGCGAGATAGTTTCTTCAGTCTTACCAATTCAATTCACTAATTTGAAAACGTCGATGTCGTTTTCTTAATGTGCTTAATATGATCAATACTAATATGTATAATACCTTGGACTGGTACTGAAGCGTAAGACTGATCATCCTACCTTCATGTAATAAAATGATCACGGTACACTGCACTTGGTGTACCAATACAGTGCCCTATGCACCATAGGGTGCGGATAAGGAAAGTAGTAGTAATATGATTAAATGGCATTTTCTTGTCCAAAGACTGTCACATCTGTTATCAGATT
>JAGVSP010002314.1:0-31794 GCA_022494985.1 Micrasema minimum | reverse complement strand
GACTGTATATTTTGCAAGTACTTGAATATAATTATAAACTTGTGAATTTCTCAACTCTCCTTCAAGTAATTTTTACTCAAAACATTAATGTTATACTTTGTACAAATAGGATATGTTTAATAGAAATATGTAAAGAATTTTTTACCAAAATAGTCGAGTGGAGGATGTAAAAAATTAAATCCAGTGTAGGTGGTAGCGTCGTGGTCTTTGATTCAATTTAAATTCTATCACAAGATTATGAGATAAAAAATAAGATTTTCGTTTTTTGTTTCTACCCATCTGAATTCATTAGAAATAATAACAGAACTTGGCAAGGAGTATCATCCTTTTTTTTAAAATATGCCAACATCATAATCAAGAACGTAATCAATTTAACAGATAGCGTTTAAATATCTAGCAGATTCACACTATTTCGATTCTAATCAATTATTTGAAAAGTAAAAAAAAATTAAGTCAGGGAAAATTAAAAAAAATCGAAGTAAGCAGAGAAGTAATTTTTTTTACAAGTTATGGCCAAGATCGAACCTAAAACATTCACCAGAAGTTTTATTCCACTAAGAAAAGGAAAAATGTCCGTTTTGCGTCCTTTTTCAATTTTCATTACGTACTCAAGGCTATGAAAAGAAAAATGGCAGGACCAACACTAGGATCATAACACAAATAGTAATAAATGGCGCAGAAATCATTATTATGGGAAATATTACGAAAGGGTTTAATAGCATACCATGTGAAACGTAAATATATATGCCAATAAAAGCAAAAAAATCAGTCGGTAGAAAAATCTGCACTTATTTAAAAAAATCTTAAAGTCAAATGTTAGTTTTCTTAATAATTTCCTCTTTTTATTTGTTATCGTTTAATAAATAAAAAGATTTTATTCCTCACATTGCTGTGAAGCAAACTAAAAATAAAAGACATACATTTTTCATTTAAATTAGATTTACAATCCAGGGAAATTGGCTTATGGTAGGGGAATTGGCTTAATAAAAAAAATGTTTAAAAGGGAGATTTCTACACTTTTAGAGAAAATTTCAAACTTTTTTGTTTACTATAGACACCATGTTTATAACAGCTAAGGTAATTGAATAATGAAAATAATATTTCTTTATAAAATACTTTGAAAACTAACTCGACGTATGATTTATCCTCTGCAATTTTTCTTTGTTCAATTAGGAGGCATAATAAATGTTCATTAATCTCAAGATTTATGAATATTTGAGTATTTCCACTTACTAATTAGCTTAGACTCAAACTTGCCTATTCCATTAAATCCAGCTGAGAAAACATCAGAGTACCTATTTTGTAGATAGTAAACATTTACACCAATTTTCCAAAGTTATTCCACCATTTGGTTTTTCAATCTCTTGTGAAGGTCAAGTTTATCGTAATTACAAATAAATTGTTCTATGTAAATAACTGTTGATATACATAACTTCATTAATTACATAATTATCTCTATATTTGGTTAACTGAAAATAATACTTTGGGTTATTCCTAAAAAATTTATTTGGATAAACGGTGAATAATTATCGAAGGTATAAAAAAAACTCATGAAATCAGTAAATTAATGATTAATTTTGTATTATTTATTTAAAAGTTTTGGTTTCGTATCGCCTGCATTTTTTAAATGGAAAATGACTTTTTTAAATAATAATTGATGATTAGTCTTAGGTTACCATGCCTATGCCATCAATTATTATTAGGTTAGATTAGTATTAGGTTTTAAATAATAATTAATGATAAGTGTTAGGTCACGGGTTCGATTACTTAAGGAGTCAACGTGAAACATTTATTTAAATGTGATTTTTCGTATTAAAATATTGTATATGTGATACACTGAAGCGCAGTACCTACTGATCATTTTCCACTTTAAAATAAAATTATCAAGATTCTCTTCACATGGTGTGTCTACCAATACAGTGCCCTATGCACCAATTGAGGCGAATAAAGGAAAGTACTAGAAGTCTCTGCATTTCATAATTTCTGCTGCAGCTTGCCTGTAGGGAGTATCTAAGGCTTCCTAAGTGCATTAGAAGCTCGGAGAAGACTGAAAACCACAAGCAGTATTACTTCCGGCAGTAAATGGAATATGATTAAATGTTTACATAGTTAAATTATTAAGTTATTTGGGTTTCTGATTTCTTTGAAATGTTTGCAATAGTGTTATTATGTCCTATCTCGAATGTATTTACCTATGGATGTTGTTTTATCATGTTTGTCCCAAAATGAGTCAAATGTAGCTCATAGGAGTAGGTAAAAAAAAATGTTTCACTTTAATTGTATAATTCACATTGATCTAGTGTGTGTAAATTAATATTGTTTTTTACTTTTTGTAAATAATGTCGACCAAGAAAAAAAAAAAAAAAAACATTAGCTTGTAAAATGCTTTCCTCAGCACGGGGTCCCCCAGTGAGGAGTGCATTTAAAATAACAATATGACGTCTTAAAAACTGCAATGTACTAAAAATAAATAGAAAAATAAAAATAAAAATGAATTTGAGAAAAAAGGACAAGGGTTCTTTATAAGAATATTATAATTGTTTTATTTTGATGAAGATCAACGTTTTTAATCATATTTTTTCTTACAAACATACTCAACGGAGACGTTTTTCCACTTTTTGTGTGTACATTATCCATGTTATTTACAACAATGAGTACCCACCCTTGATATTAAATTTTCTTCTCCAATGTGTATTTTATATGTAAAAATTGACATTTTCCTTGTTGATATTTTACATTAAAATAAACATGGTTATACCCTCTTGTGTGTAATAAATGTCCGAACGTCAACCCTTCACCATCGGCACTACACGGGATTAATGGTCATGTCAATGGCAACAATATAAATGTTGACCTTTCCTTGGCTTCAAAATCGCCCGTAATTCCTGCCTGAGTGTCACAATTATGGCTTTGTCAAATTATTCGCTCCTGGTTATTTATTATTTCAATACTTGGGAGAATGTATTTCGTTGTAATAAATTAATCCAAAAAAAAACTTTTTTTTTTAGGAAATATTTTAAATGCCCATGCAACAACTTACTTTAAAACTATAGGACGTAGATCGCAAAAACGCACAGATCCTTGTAGTAAAATATTTTCTGAATATTTTGAGTGTGTTCTTATCCTTTTTAGCAAACATTGGAATTTACGTGTAACAAACAGGTTATAAGATATCTCAAAAAGACCTTTGATTTAAATAATAAATCTCCGCAAAGAAAAAAAGTTTGGAAAGGGCTATGCTTTTTCAGGGCTTTTATAACCTGGTTTCGGCTTTCATAAAGTTAGTGTCAAGTAATTCATTATCGCACATAGTGATACAAAGGCACTTAATTGATATATCAACTACCGCGCATCCGAACAAAAGCATATTTATGTTAATTATTACCCTAATCACTACGCCATGGCGCGCTTTTTCCTTTTTAGTAAATGACTTTAGCCAATGCTATGTACAAATGTAGAAACATATAAATATTTTTTTTGCTTATTTTTTTAAAGGAAAAACCTGAAGGAAAAAGATTAATAAATTGATAAAACCTACAACAGGCACAGGCGTTGAAAATCCCAAATTCAACGGGTAAATAAAAATGTGAACTTACGATAAAAGTACCGCGAAACGAAAATAAAAATACCCCTAAGCGAGCGTGCAAAAACTTTTCCTCTTACCTTCGAAAATGGGTAATAATAAATAGGATATTATTTTACGATCAAAATTCGCTCTAAAATATCACCGAACAATATGAAAGCGGGTAGACACATTACTGCACAACTACGTCAAACTATTTGCCGGTTGAACAATAAGGTGAAATGAAAGTTGAACAACAATTTGGTGGCTTAGATCCTCTCATCTCGCTGTATTGGCGTCATCCATCATCGGAATGTGACTATAACTTAAAACCGCTTTGTTCTGCGTTCAACTTGTGAAAACAGAGAGCTACATTTCATCACCTTCGTCTTTCTAAGTGCCATTTATAATACTTGTACACCCTTCATTACCCTTTACACTCCATGTATTTCGCGATTTTACCCAACTCATGACTCGAACATAAGGAAACTAGAAAATTTACAGGTGAGTAGTCAAAAATGAGTATACAAACACTTTAGGGGCTGCTACTTTCAATACAGAAATTTAATGTTTTTTGTGTAAATTAAAAAGTATATATTTCATTACGATTTTTTCGTCATTGATCATAAGAACGATGATACATATTGATACATGCTGCATCAATAAAATACATTTATAAAAACAGGAAAAAGTTGACACATAATAATAGTAATAATAAAATTATTATGATCATTGTAAGAAAAAAAAAAGCTCCAATTACAATTTGACATCTCAACCGAAACGAACAGTTTGGAAGGGAAATTGTCTTCGTTAAATATATTGACACTATAGAAGTTTTATTAAATGATATTGACTAAATTATTATATTTATCGTTTAAAAAAACTTTTGTGTGTGGCAGAGTGGTGTGGCATTCTATTCTTTTTGCCTGCCCATTCGGGTATCGTGTTGATTAGTAAATTACATGAAAAAAACGTTGAATTTAATGATTTCATGTGAATAGCTGCACAAGTGAATAAGCTCGAAGCCTATCCAAAGCGCCTGCCTCTAATGAATGCGCAAATGTTGTAATAAAATACTAGCAACGCCAATTCATTCAAGTAGACAATAAAAAAATATTATGCTTAACACTATCTTACTATCTTTGCAATTTTTACCGGTGTTATTTGTTTGGTAACATTTTTTTTATAACATGGTAGCATTGAGTTGGTGCGATAAATATTAAGAAAAATAATAACTGAACAGATTGCTTGAACCATGAAAAAAATATCGTTTACAAAAAGGATAAACAGTTTTAAACACAGAAACATGAGTACGAGTAAATATAATGCCATAACCATATTATTTACAAATTCTGAAAGCATTTCGTGATATTCAGTAGAAAATTCTAATTTTGCACCCTCAAGCTATGCCTAAGGGAGGAAAACTCAAAGTTCCTCTTTGGAATAAAATGTATTTTCAGATTCTTGAATGCCTTTACATGTATAAGAAGCCCCGTTTACCAAAGTACTTATGAGTACATAATTATATGACAAAAGATCTTGTGATTTCTCAACTTATGTGTTCAAAAAACTAACAACGTGGATAATAATCAAAATAGATAATATTAGCGTCATCATCATTCCATATCCACTCCCTGAAGGGAGCATATTATATAGATTGCCAGTTTCTCAAGTCAGGATCTACGCTTCGTAGCTTTGACGTAAACTTCTGATGAGTTATTAGCAGTGGGCGTAATACAGGCAACAATTAAGGCTCTAAGAAGATAGTGGAGACAGCCTTTTGTAGTAATTCGTTATAAGTTTCACGAAATCGACTAATGTTATTATCTCTGAGCGTAATAAAGACAAAAGCACTCCTTAAACTTGTCATGCCAAATATATATTTATATAGCTTTTAAACATATATATTAATATATCTTTTTCGTGATAGAGAATTTGATTGATTAAGGGGTTAAGACAGGGTGATGACAGCTTCCTTGGGAATATCTTGTTTGTGCGTTCCAACTTAGTTTTTCCTTATAAAACCACACAAAGTTTTTTCAGGTGTCCACTAGAAAGTTTTATGAGTTATTTTCATAAAAATCTATACATTTGCTTACAATATAAAATGGTCCTAAATTCACGTATGCAAGACTACCAGAATGTTTAAACATTTTTTATAGTATGTAGTTTTTAGGGAACCCATACCCATGGAATATAATACCGATATTTCAATAGAAGCGCCATTTGGTGATTAGGCTCGAGACATATTCACCGATGTATTATATAATTTAATTAATTGACTTTTGATTCGTACCTCTGATATACTTTTAATTGTTATCACTATCTGACAACACCTGAAAATATTGCATCACTTTTAAATTACACACAATTCAATAGAAACCTTTATTTCATAAAAACTTGTATAAATAGTTGATGAAGGCGATTGTTTGTAGATAAATTGAAAATATCATCCAAGCTTCTCTATATTTCTATTTCTTCACAATGGCAACTAATTTCACAAAGTTACTCTAAAACTTGGCTTCGAGCATCAGTTGCAATATCTATATGAGTAACTAGGAGCAACTTATATAATATTGGTTTCGTACCAGGGATGCGATTGTGGTCGAGCTTCTACAGAAAAACCTTACGTCGATAAATAACAAATAAAATTGAGTTCACGTATGAAATAATAAATATGATAAGTGAAAAGTTGGAATAAAAGACGTGCGTACATGAAAAGAATTATGAATATTGAAGAAGCAAAATAAGCGCGCTAGGACAGAGTTGCGTGGCGTTCTATTCTCTCTCTCTACCCCTTCAGAGAAATTGCGTGATGGTTAGTAAGATGAAATATCAAATATTTCATCAGTAAACTGTATTGTTATTTATTGGGGGGGCTAAATATAGTTTAACCCCCGCCTTGCGGTGATGTTACCCGCGTTGCAAAATCTCACTAAATAATTAAAATCTCCGTAAATAATCAAAATACAACAGTGGCATGTTCGATAATCTTCAATCAAACCTTTCCTCACCGGAAAAAAAAATTTGATACATAATTTAGGTAATTACAAAAAAATATTTTTTACTTGAATGTTTAAGAAATTTCATACGAACACCGTGTATTTTGCAGTAAACAGAGAACTTTATGATTTTTTATGCGATTTCAGCTTTAAATAAATAAAAACGAGTTATTATGACAGAGAGAGATACTAACTACACACTAATAAAAAAATTAAAAAATGTAAAATACTATCGTAAAATTCACGAATCAACATTTTGTATGGGTAACCCGAGGTAACATCACCGGATGCCGTGGATTGTTTACTACACAGTACTTTAAGGGTTAATGAAAACACGGCCTATTTAAAAGGCAAATACTCGTATAAATGTAGACTTTTTATCCGCAAACGAATTTTTAAAAAACGTATAAAGACACTGTCAAATAAATTTTAATTTTCCGTATAGATCGTTTCCTTTTTTTTTCAAATATTAAAAGTATTTTTTTAGAATTCTGTTTGTAATCGCAGTTTAGAGAATGAAACTGGTGGTAGTTTGGTGTAACAACATATTGTTAATATGTATTAGTTTGATATAAACTTGCTCAGAGTGAAACTTGCTCACGAATAATGTGAAGTTCATGCTAATGACTTTACAAAAACATCTCTATTTTTTGTCGGTACAAATCATCTATCTACTGAAACTTTTCGCATAATATGTCTTCGAAACAAATAACTTCTTCATACGTCTGAATATAAACCCATTCTTCTCACATTGTTACTCGACTTGCAGACATTATATTGTAATAACGTTGGTCTACTATATAGTCTATATTGTACTAACTATATGTCTCCGAAACAAATAACTAGTCTATAGAGCTGGCGGCCGATTGCTTGGGCTGGAAGCAGTTTGTGGATTCCATATGCTCCTCATAGAAAGCGGATATGGTATGATGGTGGTGGTAATGAACACTAGTCTTTTACATAAAGATTTTTTAAAAGGAAAAAATTATGGGCTTTGTTAGTAAGTTTGCTAGAATTTGGCCAAAAAATATGACTTTCTGAAAATTTTTATTAATCTCCTAATTTCGCACATGTAAACCAAAATTAACATAAAGGGGAACATTTTAAAAGAATACGGATATGAAGCATTTACTAGGCTCTCGTGAATTATCAATAGATTAAAAACTTAACATAACTTAAGTAAAGACTCACTTTACCTGCGTGAAAAGTTTAATAATTTGTCAATTCATGGATTACCTCTTCGATCACGTGATTAAAATACGCTCCTGATACCTGCCCATAGTTCTTCTTTTTACTCCAAGTCCCTTACAGTGCATGCGGCTCGAATATGGAATCAACTCTCAAATACTATCTATAAAGGAAGCCGAAAACAGTTTAAAAAACGGCTGAAAAAACATTTCCTATCTATTCCCTCAATTTATTCCCGTTTTTACCTCCCTTCTATCCTAGGCTGACATTAAGTGCGGTAATATATGTGTGTATGTATTAAACAAATATTTTCTTCTGTTATTGCGCTTACGGTAAATACCTGCACTATTATAATTCTATCGCTTGGATGGAAGAAATCGCCAACTAGGCAATAAACCCGCCAATGTTCCCTAATGTATGTACAAAAAGCTAAATAAATAGATTATGGGACCGCCTTATGTATTACAACATTCCCCATTTCGCTTAATAACTGATAAGTATCCATATTTATTCACATTTTATTTTGTTGAGAAGAATGTAAAGGATTTCTGTTTATATCTTCATAATTTGCTAAAAAAATTATTTGTTCCTATTTAATTATGTTTTATATTGATTTTACTAATACAATAAACATGATTGAAGTAGGTACTTCTTCATCATTGACAAAATGTATGGACTGAATTACTTATGTACGTTGTTACATTACAAACAATACGTTGTTATTGTAGTTTTAACCATTTGAGTAATCGTAGGTGTAAATTTTCGTATTTTTTTGTGTGTTTACAATTGACAACTTACTTCCACATATTTGAAATACATATCACTGAATTTAGGTAAATAATTAATTTGTAATTGGTTCTCCATCTAATAATTTATAACGATTATAATACATACATGGATATCTTATAATTTATACAGCTCGAAACACAGGACCTAATAATTTCACAAAACATACCGTTTATTATTTTCTGAATTATGTCTGCTTTTTTAGTATCTTGAAGTTCAAAACTCTTGGTATTAAAACGAATATTAACACTACTCCTTCATCAGGGCTTTTTGTACAAAACCCTGATGAAGGAGTAGTGTCTCCGAAACCGGTTGGCGTGTTAAAAAATAGAAGAGTAGTTTAAAACAAAAGTTGTTTAATTTCATAATTATGGAAAACTACAAATTGAGTGCTACAAGCATTGAGTGAATTTTTAATATTTCTTTACTAAATCGTTGTCTCTATAATAAAATTATCACCCAAATTATTTATTATATATTTTTTAAAAGAATGAGATACTGAATAATTAGTGAGGTAAATAATATTAAAAATAAGTTTTGGAAATTATGAAACACCAAATAATGGATTAAAGTTTTACTGGGAAAAGTTTTCTTGAAGCGTTAATGAGATAGTATGTATGGTATGTTGCGTGACAATTTTCGCCTCAGGATATAACAAAGAACAATGCTTCTGACATTTCCTTATAACCTTTATTTTGTCAAATATAATAACATATATCAACAGAGTAGATGTAAAAACAAATAGATCCTTTGTTATAAATATTGACTCATTAGATGATACGTGTATTTGCTTTTCCTAATATAAAATATTAATTTTGACTTTGAGCTAAATAAACAAAATGGTATTCATTCACCCTAGGTTAGGGCTTCAAGTCATAATAAGTTCCTAAAGCTATTTATTAATCGTCAAAACCATCATTATACCTACTTGAAGGAAATAGATTTTATCAATTTGTACCTTTTATTCCCGAGACTTTACCAAAATACCTATTGAATTCATCCAATCTTCGATGAAAGTATATTTGAAAGATATTTGGGTCCAAAGATGGAAGGATAATCTTTGGATAATTTAACGAAGATAGAAGAAATATCATTTTCATTTTTTTTGTTGAAAATTAATTGAGAGTATTTTTTAATCTGTTGGTCGAGATACGTGTATAATCCCGAGGTTACAAAATTTCGCAATATCTTCTATATTAATAGTTTTTTTTTCATTACCGTTTAATCAAAAAAAGATAATAACGTATTTGTTTCATATCGTAGTTAGATTTAAATCATGCCTGGAACTTTTTCATTTCATAATATTGTATCATTAATTGTAAATCTTTGATGTTTTCTTTGTTTCCAAAATAAATAATTCCACAATCTGAAATGCCATTTTCATTATCAAGGAATAAATAATTGATACCTACAAATTATAACTGAAACTCAGAAACATTTTCCACTCACCTTTGGTTTGATATAAAAAGCCATTAATAATTTTTCTCTTTGAAAGTTAATGAAATATTAAAATCCTCAGAGGAAAATTGAGAGAAAGTGAAAACATATTTAATGAGAATTTTTCGATTTTGTTTGGAAAAAAATATTTCACGTGAAAAGGGTCAAGGGCATCCAAAATATTGGAAAAAACGTAATATTTTACTAAACGTTACGTACATAGGCTAAACAATGAATGAACGGTAAATTTATTGTTATTTTTACATTGATAAATTTTTAAATGGAAAAAATAACATTTGAGTTTTTATGATAAACGCAAATTTTGAGGGAGGTTACAAATACAAAAAGGAAACTAGTTGTACTGGAGTAGGATTCGAACCTATAGATTCCAATCTGGAGTCCTCGACTCTACAACTAGACCTCGACCGGGTTCGAAATGATATGGTTTTTTTTTTAAATAAAAAAAATGGAAACTATCAATATTTTATGGCTTATGATTTAAGAAGGTAATTTATTTGAATTGGCTACAGGTGGCAGCAGAATAAAAAAATACACAATTCTAAGGAATCAGCGTGCCAGTTTTAATTGAAAAAAAAAAAAAAAAACATTTTGCAGCCAGATTTAGTGAGCGCCGCACATCTTGGTCCCTTGTTATAAGTACAGGGCAAAGCACTATTTTTTATTCAAGCCTTGTTACGCCCCTTAAAAGCTGTTTGCTTCAATATAAAGGAAGACAATGGATGAATTTATTTGAGCTTAATTTATGAAAATTATTTTGTACTCTTGAGTACATTCTAACATTCCTATGACTGTTATTTCATTTATAGAATAGAATATTCGTTGAAAATGTACTCATAGCAAACTATATTTATTCAAGTGAAATCTGCTGCTATGATAACACGATGATATTATAGAAGTTAGTTATTAACCGAAATAACTTTGTCAGAATAAATTTACCTGCCATTTCTAGGTTCAGCGATACATGGGTGGGTACGTACGGAAGCATAAATGGTTGAATAATTACCCACTAATTCCTAAAGACTTGTAACAATGCCTACGCTTTGTGAACCATAAAACTGACTTAGTTAACGATAATATGTTTAATTAACTTGTAAAAACATATTTACACCATCTTCCAAATTACTGAAAACTGCCGGAAGCAAAAATAACAAGATCAAAGTTAATAACGTTTGATAATAACAACCTTTTGCGGGGTAGTTAAGATACTCGTATATTATAAGTATGCGCATGACAAATAGGTTAAAATACATGAAATCCAAGAAAAAGAACAACAAATACAAGAACAAGGAGATCAAGACTAGAGGCCTTTGAGATGTGGTGTTACAGAACAATATTAGTAATTTCCTGGAGAGACGACATCACGAATGACGAGGTACTCAGAAAGATCAGACGAGGCAGGCAACTGATCAAAACCATCACTGAGGAATGAGCCCAGTGGATCTGCCACATAATGTGATATGCGGGTCTTCTGCATGACATAATCGAGGAAATGGCTGTGAAGAAAACCTCTATAGGGTGCCCCCGATCGGAGTATCTGAAACAAGTGCACGGGGGACGTGAACTGTGCCTCATATGTTGAGATGAAGAGTATCACAGAAGATAGACCGCTGCAGAATGCAAATCCTTGCTGCAGGATCACGAGATTGCAAAAAAGGATCTATTCAACAAAGTTTATCATTATCTTACAGAACAATATTTCTATCAAGTAGGGACATTCAGGAAGTTTTAGAAAGTTGGTTTTACTATAATATATATGGAGCCCCGTTTCTTACTTAGCCTTCAGGGAAAACTTTATTATTAGTTCTATCTTATCCTTAACAAAACATTATTTATCAAGTAGTTAGGAAGAAATAGTTTTCGGGGAGTACCTGAACTGTTTGCTTCATTCTTCTTATCAAAAACTCCCATCACGTATTTAAATTGTTTTACTTTTTAGACTCTCGGCGTCTTAAACGTCCACTGCAGACAATCTTTTGGCTGTTACGTCAGAACTACTGGGCGCGCACCTGACTCGGGAAGATGTACGTGAAGTGCTTGGACTGGTACTAAAGCGTATGACTGATCATCTTACTTTCATGTAATAAAATGATCAAGAATCACTGAAGTAGTAAGGACATCATAAAAACCACTGACTTCATTATTGGATACTGAATTTAATAACTAACTAACCATCACGCCACTTCCCCGAAAGTTTAGGCAGAGAGGAATAAAAGCCACACAACTCTGTTCTGGCACTCTTCCCTTGCTTCCTCCACATTAAACATCTTCTCATGCACGCACGCCGATTAATCTAACTTTTCACACGTCCTCATTCAAGTTCTTGCTGTACTTGATCAATCCATGTCTTTCTCGGCCTTCCTCGACTTCTACACCCAGAAACCCTTGCATTACAACTTCTTATAGCCGTTCTTTCATCACTCATTTGCGACCTGAACGTAATAATTTGGTGAAATTATTAATTACGAACCAAAATGTAATAATTATTTCTTACTAAAACTACAAAATAAAGATGTAAATGTAAAAAATGCTATTAGCATGGAAACAAAAAGCACTTAACTTTTTTCTAGAAAACCATCAATTTTTGTTTGTCGAAAATGTTGAATTGTTCCTCAGATTAATCGAGTTTATTTTGTGTATATAATATTATCTTTTCAACATAAAGTACAGAACATCCCAGTCCATTATAATAAGAATCTAGAGAACCAAGCTCTAGAGACGCAGCCCAATATAAAATTCGATCATTGTACGTACTTACATAAATTATGCATGGAAAAAAAATATGTTTTGTTTTGTTCTGGGGATTTAACCCTCGTATATCAATACTTTCATAAGTACTTATTTCGAACCCTTGAAATTTACGAACCACACAGGAGGTGGTTTCGATTTATATTTTTTATAAGGGCAATATTCATTACATTGCGTATTATATTATATTTTGTTTTGCATGCTGGGTATTCATATAAGAAAAAAGTAATAATATATTATCTTCATCTTTCACCACGTCCGCTCCTATATGGAGCATGTGGACATCACTAGATCCATCCATCAGCTCCGCCGAGTACATCCGGAAGATGGTCATCGCTGTCTACCAGGACGGCGAGATCCTGCTGGCTTCAAGAAGAGGCAGCTCGGGTTAAGGCTCTCCCGAGGCATCCGGAGTACATGCCCAAGCCAGGTCCGCCCCCGCGACTTCCAGTTATTGGAGGTTGTTTAATAACTATTATCATTAGAATGAAATATGTGAGAATGGTAATTCTTACGTCTAAGATGACCTTTAATATAAAGGTATTGGACCTTATAATATTTTTCAAGTCTCTCACTCAATATTTTTATTAACTTCTTTTTAATCCGCGTACACTGGCGGGTTTATTGCTAAAAAGCAATATCTTCCAACCAACTAGAAACAGAGTAGTCTAACAACTCAAACTCTATTCGCAGTTTAGTTTGGTGGGCAGATAGCGCTTGTACAACAATGGTTTTACAAAAAAAATACTAGAAAATATAAGTCTATAGTGGAAGATGGAAAGGAGTTTATAAAGTACGGAAGCCATATTAAAATCCTAAGAAATAAATGGTAGATCTATGTCATTATTTATATTTTTAGTAACCTTAAGATTTAAGTTAACAGAACCAAACCATCGACTTCACAAAGAAAACTATTCCGTTACAAAATTGAATAAAATAAAACTAATTCAACAGTTAAAATAAAATACTCATCATCATGCCATATCCGCTCCCTATGTGGAGCATATGGATGCCGGCGAATTGTAAACAGTGGACGACCAGGACGCCGAAAGCCTGATGCCTTGTAAAATAGGCAAGCATGGTTAAGGCTCTCGGGAGGCATACGTAGTATATGGCCTAGCCAGCCGAAACGTCTTTGCCGGATGACAGTTAATACCAAGGGTTGCTGTGTCCGTTTCCTCACCTCTGTGTTCCTTACAAAGTCAAACCACCGCACACCTAAAATTCTTCTAAGACACCTATTCTCAAAACTCAGAGGTCTGCTATCTTGGGGCCCGGTTAGGTGCCACGATTCGCAGCCATAGAGGAGAACAGGTGTGATGCAGGCGTTATAAAGGTGATATTTTGTTTTAACCGAGTAAACATACGATCTCCAGACATCTTTCATACTGTAAAATAAAATATTAATGTGTACTAATAATTATATCTCTACACCCGGACATTGAGCTCTATTTTGGGAGCAATTTGTGTTTGTTAAACTTCAAAACACGTACAAAACTATGTCCACCAGATGAACATGTTTGTGTATTAGTATTAATATTACATACGCCCCAAAATGCTTTGTTACAACCATTACGTTATATTTGCGGAGGAACCTCTAAACGATGGTAATCTATCATGGCCTACGAAAGTTGCATGTCTACGCGAACGAAAACTTCCCAAAGTTTTGGGCAAAATTGAATTTACGTTTACATGATACTATTATATACGGCCTATAGCTTGGAATAAAACTGACATCCATCTTAATTTGACAATGACACAGAAAAGCATGACAATTTTGTGAATCATGATTGATTCAAGGATTTTAATTTTGGGTCTGTTTTGAATGATAAGATTAATGCTATTCTTGCTTTATTTTTGTCAGGAAATCTATGAGATATTTCATCATCAAATTACAAAGGCAACGCATTTTGTGTTCCATGATGTGCCTTTGTACCCATTTTTATAGTGTGTAATTAATTGGCCAAAAATAATTAAAATACGTGACATGGTCAAAAAAAACATCGTACTTCCTCTTAAATATGTCTACTCCCGACAGGTAGGACTATAATGACAGGTCATAAGCCCTGTGAACGCTCGAATATCCATATTTCTGAATTTAATAAAATTTTTCCTCATCTCTGTAGGGATATAAAATAAAAATATACCCTACTCCCGTCTTGGGATAAATCCAATTTTGTGTACAAGTATTTGAACACACCAAAAATGTTGTATGAAATTTCTGGTCTAAATATAAGTTAAATAAATTGCAGAGTCATCTGCAGGCGATTACTAGTTATTAATTTAACTCGGTCAGAGTCTTAATTACAAAAATGAATTGATTTGCTAATAAATATGTAACTTCAATATCAATGCATAGATGGAGCTAGTAAATGGTTTTCGATTCGTAACATATATACAAAATCAAAAAGCTTACTTGGTGTGGATATTCGCTAATAAGTGGAATGGGAATGTTGTACTACATGAAGTGGCCACTTAACCCAGCCAATGACAGGTCATAAGCCCTGTAAACGCTCGAATATCCATATTCCTGAATTTGAAAAAATTCTACCTCATCTCTGTAGGGATATAAAATGAAATATATACCCACTCCCGTCTTGGGATAAATCCAGATTTGTGTACAAGTATTTGAACACACCCAAAATGTTGTATATAGTTTTAAATCAACATCGTGAGCAATTATTAAGCGTATCCAAATTTTGTATTGTTTTTTATTGACAACTGATATTGAACTGGATTGAATTGAGAACTGAACTTGGTTCATTTCTGTCATCAATTTTATTCCCCTAGTGAACAAATTTAAAAGTAAAACCACTTTCATTCAGAGCACAATTTGTACAAAACCAGAGTTTGTATTAAAATGTGTAATATAATTATTTTGTTACATTTGTTCGGGTACCGCACGAGTAAAACTATTTGCGTTCATATATCACTTAAAATGTTAAGGATACCAGTTCCAAATGAATTAGTTGCCTGTCGGAAGATTAGAGCTTAACTTACGTTTGAGAGATCTAGATATTAGGAAGGAAAATACGATGAGTTGGCTTTAATTAATTTTCAGAGCGTGACGTCATGAAGTATGTATGTAGGTAGTAGGTACATATTAATGTATAAATAAATCCGACGTACTACGTTTTTTTACACACTTTATTTTTATCTTAGGCTAACTATCAATACTGGTAATATTTGTGGAATCCATATGCTCCACATAGG
This sequence comes from Micrasema minimum, assembly GCA_022494985.1. Classification (NCBI taxonomy): domain Eukaryota; kingdom Metazoa; phylum Arthropoda; class Insecta; order Trichoptera; family Brachycentridae; genus Micrasema; species Micrasema minimum. The sequence continues at coordinate 15,840 of JAGVSP010002314.1, read as the reverse complement.
ACGCGGATATAGTATGATGATGATGAAGCAGAGTCTCCGTAAAAATTACGAGTAATTATAATGTTTTTCTGGGTTATTGTGTTTGTGGGCAGGGCCCAAAACAGCAGACTTCCGAGTTTTGAGAATAGTTGTCTTAGAACAATATTAGGTGTGCGGTGGTTTAACTTTGTAAGGAACACAGAACACGCAGCTACCCTTGGTATCTACTGCCGGCGAAGGCGTTTCGGCTGGCTAGGTCTGGCTTCGGCTACTACGTATACCTACCGAGAGCCAACCATGCTTGCCTATTTTACAAGGCATCAGGTTCTCGGCGTCCTGGACGACCGCTATTGACAATTCGTCGGCAGTTTGCTTCATAGCTGCGGGACGTGGACCTGACCTGGGAGGATACGCGAGAACTGGCGGCCGATCGCTTGGCTTGGAGGCAGTTGGTGGAATCCATATGCTCCACACAAGGAGCGAATATGTTATGATGATGATGATGATTGTGGCCTTAGTGTTGCCGACGTTTTGGAGCACATTTCAGTGTCTATCTTCTGGGCTGATACCGATTCTGAACCACAAACACGACATAATAACCCAGAAATACATTATCTGTATTCTGAGGGCCGTGAAAACCTACGAACTTTGAATATTAAATCATTTGAAATGATGGAATTGGAGAAAATTATTAAGTAATATTTTTAAATATCCGTAAGAGACACATGTCTAAACTTCAAGAAAATATATTGCTACTGCCTATTTAGGGGTAAACATTACGGGGAAATAGCAGAATGAGCTTCCTAACCTTAAAGGGGGTATTTATTTAAAATATCGGTTCACATTCCTAATATTACACGAAAACTATTTAGGATAGTGCCTATTTAAAAAAAAAAAAACACTTGCATGATAATCAATATAAGATTTTATAAAAAAGTCATGTTTTAATAAAAACTTTTAGAGCGATAAAAGTAAACGTTAGTAATTTATACGTTTTTTGAAGGTAAATAAGATAGCATGTAATTGAAAAGCATAATGGCTACATTGCTGGCAGACGTTTGGAATAAATAAAATAAAGAACAAATAAATATGAAGCGCTACATAATCGCTGTAGAGGTAAAGCACACGGCTTCTCTCAGCCTTACTGGCGATTTATTATTCATTAATGGTTCACTGAGGAATACTGGGCTAATGCACATAATGTATCAAGCAAGGCGTAAACGCTAGGAAGAGAATGCTCTCGGATGTGGTAGCGACGCACTTAGGGGCATTTCAGACACTTGTAGGAAACAAACAGCTTTGAATTAAGAAATAAACTTTACTACTTAAAATCACTTTAGATGACTTGTGGAGTGTTTGACATAGTGACATAGTTTGAAAATAGGTATTTCGGAAGGATACTAGATGCGCAGTGATTTGACCTTGTATTATGGAACACTGAAGTGTCAACAAAATCAAATAATTCTTTTACTCTGCACTAATTAAATTTCCTTTATAACCTTCTGAATTTTTTAAAATTCCCGTAAATAAATTTTTTAAATTATCCGTCAAATTCAAACAATCACGAACGATCTGGCGGATACTTCAAGTTGACGTGACCTGAAGCAACCGACCCTTAGTAGGTTAAAAGGTTTTCACACAGCTGACTCCAAAAATTTTTTTTAGGTTATATTGATAGGCTGTATGTAGAATTTTAAGTATCTTTAACTTCCTCATTTATTTTGATATATTATGCAAAACACATAATCAACAAAATTCTAGCATGTTTACTTCAATAATTAAATGAAATAAAATTAATGAAACAGTCACTTTTTTTTAAAAACAGCTGAAAAAACATTTCCTACCTCTTTCTTAAATTTTATTCCTGTTTTTACCTCCCTTCTATTTTAGGCAGATATTAAGTGTGATAATATTTATATGTGTGTATGTAAAGTGCTTATTTTGTATTATTGCATTTACGTTAAATACCAATACTACTTTATTTTATTGATTGCTTGGATGAAATTGCCAACTACGCAATAAACCCGCCAATATACAACACTGCATGTACATAAAGCTAAATAAATAAATAAAATAAAACATCCTAACATCAATTAAATATCTCATTGTGCGGCGGTAACATGTTTCCATGTCCCGGCGTAAGTTAAAAAAAGCCCCTCAACAAAATTTCCCTCATTTAAAAAAAAGGGTTATAAATTTTACTCACCTTTAGAAAGTTTCGTCATCTGCTGTTGCCATATTCATTATTTAAAACTCTACTTAAGTATTATGACAGGATATGTACTTATGTACTGTAATACATGTACGTACACATTTCATGTATATTATATAAACATAAAAATAACATTGTACATTATTTAAACCGAGGTGAAGGTTTGGAGTAGGTACGAGGTTTTATAGGAACATTTGGCTTTAGCATTTCTTTCAACATAGCTCTAAAAAAACATTGACATTGCTAACAATTCAATGAAGTAGGAATTTTTTAAAGTGAAGATTTTTTCTGGTTTCTCTCAAATTTGTAGCAATGTGTATAAACATACTCATACTGTTGGTAGTAATATCTGTTTGGCACACATCGGTACTTATATATTATATACTATTTACCTATGTAATGTACATGTATCAATAATAAGCTAGGATTTTAACTAACAATTATTTACCAAAATTATTTGTTAAATACGGTTTATTTTGCATTTGATTTTGTTTTTTTTTAACTGTGTATAGCTTATTTTACAATGTACAGACATTATTTTAATTATTTCAAATAATTTTATGAAATAAAATTTACCTACTTTTTCAAAAGTAGCGCTTATACATGGTGTAACAAAACTCGAAGTACAAGCGGAAAACCAGCAAATCTGCGTCATATTAGGAGTCGATTTTGTGGAATAAAATTTTTCGATTTGACCCATAGTTTTCGAGAATTTGAGTACGAAGTTAATTTTTATTTCGAGAAATATTAGGTTCTTACATATGAAATTGGCGTTTTGCCGTACTGGCAACTTTGATCTCAAATATCTTTCTCTTTGGTTAGGAATTCCAAATTCAAATTTATACAGCTATTTACTCAAGTATTTGTGTTTTGAAAATTATAATTTATTTGTTTTTTCCTCAGTTGTTTTTTTTCTTTGCGTCACTCAGTTTACAAAATTGAAAACTTGAAATATCACGTTATATTTACGAGTACGAGTTCCACCGTGGCACCAGTGCTGCAGAAACGGCTCAAAGGATTAATGGTGTATGGCGACGGTGCCGCAAAAGAAAACACAGTGCGTTTTTGGTTCCAACGTTTTCGTTCTGGAAATTTCGACCTGCAGAACAAGCCCCGTGGACGGCCGGAGACCAAAGTTGATAATGAAGAATCGAAGGCTATTGTGGAAGCGGATCCATCGCAAACCACGTCCGAGTTAGCTGCAGGCTGCGGTGTTAGTGATAAAACTGTTTTAATCCACTTGAAGCGAATTGGGAAGGTGAAAAAGCTTGAAAGGTGGGTACCTCACGAATTGAGTGAAGCAAATCAACAAACGCGCGTTGACTGCTGCGTTGCATTACTCAACCGGCACAATAATGAAGCGATTTTGAATCGAATCATTACCTGTGATGAAAAGTGGATCCTGTATGATAATCGGAAGCGCTCATCGCAATGGCTAAACCCTGCCGAACCAGCCAAACCATGCCCCAAGCGAAAATTGACTCCAAAAAAGTTACTTGTGAGCGTTTGGTGGACTAGTGCTGGTGTCGTTCACTACAGCTTTCTTAAATCTGGCCAGACGATTACGGCAGATGTCTATTGTCAGCAACTGCAAACCATGATGGAAAAGCTAGCTGCTAAATAACCGAGGCTGGTTAATCGCTCTAGGCCACCGCTGCTTCATGATAACGCTAGACCACACACTGCACAACAGACGGCTACCAAATTAGAAGAGCTTCAATTGGAATGTCTAAGACATTCACCGTACTCTCCGGACCTTGCCCCAACAGATAACTATTTTTTTTCGTAATTTGGATAACTTCTTGCAAGGGAAAAAGTTCAACTCCGATGGGGCAGTCCAAACCGACTTCAAAGATTTTATTGATTCCTGTCCGAATGGTTATTTTAGTAAAGGGATCGATGAACTACATATGAGATGGCAAAAGTGCATAGATAGCAATGGTACATACTTTGATTAAATAAATATATTATATTTTAAAAAAATCAACTTTATGTTCCTCCCATACAAAACGCCAATTTCATATGTAAGGACCTAATATTTGCAAATTGTTATCAAATATTAGTTAAATTATTAATATAATCTTTAAATTTATAAGTTAAATTAATACTTTCCATGAAGAAAAAAACCGCATTTTACTAAGGATTTGTGCAATTTTACTAAATCAGACATATTTATGAAAGCTTTTATGAGAAGAAGAAAAAAAAAATTTTAAGCTCAGATTAAAAAGTCATATTACAAATTCAACTCCCAATATGATGTGGATTCACGGTTGTACTTCGATTTTTGTACACCATGCATACTAATATATTTATGATTTCCCTTTAAGCGTAATCAATTGATTGTATATATTTAAAAGCTAATTAATATATTGAACAAAGGAATAAGATAGCTCCCTTAAAAACGATACATCGACAGTAATAATTTCTCTTACAAGGCTATTTGTAATCATCGAAGCTAGAACTGGATGCCTTAAAATCTACATAGTAATATAATTATGCTGTCAATAATAATAACATCTTCCTTCAAATTAAGTTGTTGAAGCTTGTCGATATTTAGGGTGATGAAATAATTTGAATGTACCACAACGAATTTCCTTGAAACGGGTTTTAACAGATTGAAGGTTAAAACGTTTAAGAATACAACGAAAAGCTGATGTTCCTTTATTAGAAATGATAAAATCATTAATTTTAATGGGATATTTTTATATTCTTAGCTTTTCTGTTACTTACATCAATGATTTAAAAGCGGCTTAGTTTTTTTCGAAAAAAAAATACCCTCACTGGGACTGACTAGACGAAATGCATGAAATCCCGTTTTTTTTTCCTGGCGGTACTTTTTCTAAAAAATTAACATTTTAAGTGTGATACTTTTGTAAGGCTTTGAAACGTATGACTGATCATCGTGCCCCACATAAATATAATAAATTGATTGTCAAGATACACCGCCTACTTTATATACATAAATATTTCAAAAATGCTGTATCAAATTGGATAATGGAGGTGGGTAGAGTAGAGATAATCAAAATTATGTAACCTAACAGATTATATTTTCACATAGGATTTAATTATTCTCAATTTTACACCTAATCAAAACACACGACCTGGATCAATCGTATGTAAATAACTTTAAAAAATAATAATAATATTTAAATTAGTCATCATCATCATACCATATCCGCTGCCTATGTGGAGCATGTGGATTCCACAAACTGCCTCCAAGCCAAAAGATCGGCCGCCAGTTCTCGCGTATTCTCCCAGGTCAGGTCCACGTCCCGCAGCTCTGAAGCAAACTGCCGACGGATTGTTAACAGCGGACGTCCAGGACGCCGAGAACCTGATGCCTTGTTAAATAGGCAAGCATGGTTGGCTCTCTGGAGGCATGCGTAGTATATTGCTTAGCCAGCAGAAACGCCCACGCCGGATGACAGTAGAAACCAAGTGTATCTGCGTCCGTTTCCTCACTTCTGTTTTCCTTACAAAGTCAAACCGCCGCACACCTAATATTCTTCTTAGACACTTATTCTCAAAACTCAGAAGTCTGCAGTTTTTGGGCCCTGGTTAGGTGCCATGATTCGCAGCCAACGGGTGTGATCAGATGATACAAAGGCGGCATTTCGTTTTGACCGAGTAAACATCTCGGTTACCCCAATGAGAACAAGTTTATCTTACCATATTGTAATATTTTTACGTAAATAAATAAATAATAATATACATACCAATGCAGTGGCCTACACACCATTAAGTACGGATAAAAAAATTAACAGCCGCAGTAGAAATAATATTCATCCATAATATTTAACACGATAATTTTTTTTATCACTTACTTCTACTTCTTTTCCTTATCTGCCCCTACTGTTGCATTGGACACTGCATTGGTATACCAAGTGCAGTGTATCTTGATCATTCTATTACATGAAGGTAAGATGATTAGTCTTACTCTCATGAACCAGTCCAAGGTATCACACATGAAATATTAATATGAAAATCTCATGTAGATAAATATTTTATGATGACCCCCTACGGGAATCGAACCCGCGACCTCGTGCACGGTAGCCAAATATGCTACCGTAGTAGTTATACAACTAATACCTGACTACTGTAACACTTAAAATATGAGAAGAAAAAACGTTTTGTAGTAAGTAAAATGGAATGTCAGCTAAAAAACAACAATCTTCTTTAGTGTCGTCCCTTGCCGTTAATATGAAAGATGTAATTCCCTCGGACAAAAAGTGCTATGAGGGACAGTAAATTCAGATTTTATTATACACCCTCATAAAAATTCTCATTTATAGTTTGATTCACCTCTATTCTGACCCGCCTTATTCAGAACATCATTACGTATTCAATGTAGCAGGAGCTACTTATTCATTACTCCTGTATACTTATAGCGATGTTCATAACTGATAGATAAGAATAATAACCTAATAACTCTTTTACCAGCAATATCTGCAATATCTAAGTTTCATTTTCATTCATAACAAGGGATAGATAAAAACATTTTGACAAGATACTTAATATTATTCGGGAATGATTGATGTTTAAATAAAAAAAGTTTCATTTAAGCAAAAACGAAGAAGACATAAAATACATACTGTGTCTAGGGAATATGGATTTGTATGGGTGTGAACATTATGATTTTCAAAATAAATAAGTGATTTTTTTTAAAGTATATGTAGACCTACACGTAAATTTAACCTCTATAGTAAATTAGGTATCTGTTTTTGTTAAGCTCAGAATATTATGTTTCTGGTCTTAAGGCCAACTGTATTAGGGTGTGTCGTTTTTTTCAATTTTCGAATACAGAAACGGTATAGCTCTCAAAAGTTGCGTTTTACTCTAAAAATAAGAACGCACTTTATTTTTAATTTTAAAAAAAATCGTCTTTGGGATCGCTAAAATGCCCCAAAGTTTTGAAAAATTCAAAAAAAATAGTACTCTTAAAATATTTTCTAAGTAACTTTTTACTGCTAGTTTTGTATTTTTTCATTCTTTTTTTTTTGTATATTATCCATCGATAGGTTTTGCACAGTGTAAAAACTTCCATTTTTTAAAAAAAAGTTAAATTCTTTAATTTTTTGTGCCAAACAGACTAATTTTCATTTTTAATAAGTTTATCTTACCAACAGTACATAAAAAAATCTTTAGTTATTTAATTTTCTGTGTATTTTGTGAACTTTTTTAAACAGTTCGAAGAAATAAAAATGACTAAAAACAGAATGGTTTTTCTCCTAAAAAATGTTTTCTCTGACCGATAATTTAATAATTTTTCAGAATTTAAATCCATTTTAGCGAGCCAAAGATGATTTTTTCATTTAAATTTTATTTTCTTTTATTAATTCTGTATACCTTAAACAACTTTTTAGACCTATCTCACCAAAAAAAAAATAGTTTATTTTTTTTACTATGGAGCGTGACACTCCCTAATCTGTATGTCTTTGTGTAGTGATTATATGGCCAAAAGCATCATAAGTCAATTTTACAACAGACTTATTATCATATTTAACAAATCAAGAGAAAGATAGTAAAATCACAATTACTATGTGCATTCATCAAATCCCTTGAAAAATAAATAACCGTTCACTCCAGGATTTAAGCCCACTGAGCTCAGGCTGATTGGATACATTTTATGTCGAGATTTATTACGAAAGCCTATCGCAATTATGAGTACTAACGCCCTCAGTCAACTACGATAAACCTACCAACTTTTTATCGAGGACCAGTCGTTTAGTTTGGTGGATAGAGAAGCTAACCGGGGATCAGAAGGACCCAGGTTCAAATCCTGGAGCGAACGGTTTTTTATTTTTAAGTGACTTGATGAGTGCACATAGTAATTATGGTTTTTTCCCACTTTCCTTTGGGTTGGTAAAAAAAATGTAATAATTTTTAGCATTTTTTTAAAAAAATTATAAAAAAATTTAAAAAAGAAGCATTTGAGTTCTTATGATATACTCAAATATTTCAATTTAGGGGCTGCTTTCAAATAGTCGGAAATAACTGTGCCAGAAAGCAGGAAACAAGCTGTGCTAAAGGGGGTTTTGAACCTAGAGATTCCAATCTGGAGTCTTCGAATCTGCCACTTTAAATCATCACTTTATTTGTCGATGAATAAAATTTAAATAATACTTATAAAAATAATTATCTTATTTTGCAATTTGCCAAATAACTGTTAAACACAATAGAATCATTCGCATCTCTAGTATCACTGCTTCTGTATCAGTTTATATGGCTCTCAGCGCCATATTCAATACTAACGCAATTTCTGACAAGATACTTACTACCTTAATTCTCTTTAAGTTTTCTTCGGACGGGTTTATGGATTTAATGACGTTATAAAAATAAATTAGTACGCAGAGTGGCTTTTCATGGATATTTGCTTCTAACGAAATACTTAAAGCTCAATTTGCTTTACTCCCTAAAAATTAAAACAAGTGTTTCACTTTGATTAGAAATTTCAATTGATTTATACAGTGATTTGGAAAATAAATTACTTTGCGTTCTGTAATTCTGCTGAATTTAGTCACAACATGTGTTCCTTTAAAGTAAAATTGTAATTGGTATAAATAAAATAAGTATGTATCTATTTGTAACGAGAATTCCTCAGTAAATAAATAATAATTTCCACGAATTCAAGTTTCACGTACATTAGATACTCAGAATAGAAATCAACGTCAAATTAAATCCTGATTATGTCAATCCTTGAGTCAATTACATCAAACATTTTTCAATTGCGCACATGTATTTAAAATTTGATTTGTCAGATTGTGTATGTCAAAAATTCAGACAGCAGCAGCTGACAGCAAAGGTTATTTATATTTTATATGTAAAATCAGTTAGTAGGTAAAATACTATAATATTTGTTTTAACATAAAAAATACTTAAACAAAAGTTTATTTGTAACCGATAAAGACAAAAATTGTAATTAGTAATAAATGTAATTAGTTTTATTTAAATGGTCTACTATATTTTTTCAAACAGAACTTTTAACTCGTATTAAATTCGTCGTTATCATGGTATCAAACCAAATTACTGTTTAAATGTTTAAACATTACATTACGTAAAATTCTTCAAAAAAGGCAAAATTTAGTTGTTACAAAAACTTTAACAACTTACTTTAATTTTCAGATTAGCCATTTCTTTGTGGCTTATCACATCATATACCTACTTATGATTCTCGTGGAACTTCTAAAAAATGTAATATCCATTTGTTGAGAGAAAGTCAGGATACATAGGATTATCGAATTTTGCGGCTCGGCTAAATTTTATAACATTTTTCTTTAACTCAATCAACCTTTGTGTGCGTAGAATACCTACCTGTAGTAAAAAGTTTATTGTGAAGTACTTGACAATGAGAATACTAAAAAACTGGTTTGGATCTCGGTTGATGAATGATAGCGAATTTCCGTTACCACGATGTAATCTAGAAATCTTAAGTCCTGTGAGTCCTGTGAGGACAGGACTTGTCCTATTTCAGCTGTCTTCCCTCTTCTTGTGGCCAACAATGTAACAATCAGTAGTGATAACAACACTCCGCCCACTACTTTTGACTACAAGCGTATGCGATATAAATTACTTCCAAAGATTTGAAATGCATATCACTGAATTTAGGTAAACAATTCATTTGTATTTGATTCTCATTCTTAACTACAACCGTTCAACTTTTTGTTTGTTGATTGTATCTATTTTTATATATCTTTTTTTTTTGCTATTTAACCAGTAACCACTCACCTTGATTCAATTAGATTTTTGTTTAAATGTCTCTATTACTCTAATTGTCCATGCGCTTGGTAGCTGCAAGACAAATTGTAATTGAGTGAGTCTTTCCCGGTAAATTCAAGCCATCTTTAGTAAATAGTTAGGATAAAATATGTATTGTAATCCTGCCCCAATTTTTCAAAACTACTAAACTTGTTCGTAAAATCAATACCCCGATTACTGATATCAGATGGAAGCTGGCATTCCAGTAGTCCATGCGCTCTGTAGCTGCAAGATGACCTGGATTCTTGACTCTATATGCTATCAGTAGAATTAGTATTTCATTAGTATCGCGTTTTTAGTAAAATTGTTTGAATTTAATTTGTACGTGGGTGAAGCTGAAATTCCAACAGTCCATGCGCTTTGTAGCTGCAAGACGAATTGGGGTTCAGTACTACACCTACGTATAGATTTAGTATAATTTCTTAGATAATCGTTGTCTCAGATCCTTTATTCATAAATTGGGAATGGAATAAACTATGAATATCGAATGTACAGCGCCCTTGAGGTGATTTCTCACAAAAATGGCGCTTAAATAAATTATCTATAATAATAATAATAATAAGGCCGTACCATATAGAATTTTAGAGCGAGGCGTAAAGCAAAATATTAACTTTTTTAAGCATTCAAATGCTATTTTACTTAAGTTAATTTGCATGACATTATTCCCGCCAACTTAGGAGAATCCCTTCAACATCAAAATCATTGTTTTATTTAGCCTTATTAGTTTATAGAATCCTTGTTTCCAAGTGTTAGCATCAGTAGTTAGTTTTTGTGAATAAACCATTGTAAAAAACGTAAGTACCTGTTTTACTGTCTCTCTTTCTGTGCACCCACATAACTCTGTACTACACAATTGGCCCCCAACTAGGTGACGCCTAAAATACTCAGCACTTGGTGTACCAATGCAGTGCCCTATGCACCATTAGATGCTTATAAGGGAAATCACAAGTATGTAGTAAAATGTACAACAGATAAAAAAAAACCATAAAACTTTTTATAGTAAACCGTTTTAAATATCATTTGTATTTTGACATTATGCAAACTACCTATCCATAATATTTTTTAGCCTAAATTACATGGAAAACTTTTTTTTTTAATGGGTTAATATAAATGTATAATAATTCATTACGTAACGAAAATATTTTAAGAGTTGATGTATTTAAAAAATATGGTTGCTCTTCCGTTCTGTTGAGGGCTTTTTTAGGAGAGGCTTCTCCAACTGCCTTATCTGGCCAACGGACTCCAAGTCCGCAACTTTTATTTTGACGGATTCTTTCCGGATATTGTCGCCCGACCACTTTTTGCCCACTTGATCCAAATAAAATTGTTATAATCTGGAACCTAATAAATACACCCGAAAATTTTTCTTGCGCTCTGGTTCTCCATCATAATCCATCATTCAACTATATTTATTTTCTAAAGTTAATAATCTACCAAACGCTCACATAAAAGTTATTCCAATTTTTTCTGCTGTAAGAAAAGTCTCATTAACAATTTGCTATTTTAAAATTTTTTTTAGGAAGGCGTGCCCTAACTGATTTTGTAAAGTTAATAAATTTACGTATTTATTTAAAAGTCAAGATAATTATTATATTGGCAAATTAAATTGAAGGCGTAAACTTTTTACAATATATCATTGAAAATAAATTCCCTTTAACTTCTCACATACAAAAAATATACTTTCTACTCGAAATGCCCCTGAATTTTTTGTGAAAGAAAATTTCTCTATTAATTTGTCTTACTATGCATTAATAACCTAATGTACACAATGTACCTACATACGAAAATAACATATGAAGAGTAAATGTAATATTATTACAAAGAACATTCCAGAACTAAACAAATGAAAAATTTTCGTAAAATAAAATCAAATAACGATACCCTGCCTCACTGAACCTCTGCTTTTACTGAAAATTCAAATAATATTCCTACTGGCAATAAAACTGACCTAATTATAATTTACAGTATTATAATTAATTTCTGTCTCCTGTCATCGTTTCAGGATATTTATCATATTATAGTAATTTCTTATTTTTAAAATCTTAAACCTTATACGAGGGTCGCACTAAAAGTTTCCGGAATGAAGTTACACTTCACTTGAAGCTCAGATTATCACATATAAATATTAATAATGCGGAAAACGGCAACACTTTACACTACTTTTGAGAAACAGCCTTACCAACAAAACTGCACTACAAAGTTGATTTATATATTTGATTTAGGTCAGTTTTACTGTCATAACGTGCAAAACATATAACGTATAACCCTGTTTCCGCCTCCACATTCATAAAACCTTCTGTGCTTAATACCTACGCGGGTACCACTCACGCGTTGATTAATTAGGGAAAAATTCAGAAATATCTCAATAAGTTTAATTTAAATTACCTACTGGTATTTTCCAAATAAATTTCCAATTACCTTTTTCCAATATTGGAAAACAACAGCCTTTCTTTTGTTTGAAATTACCTATATAAATAATTCTTCATTGTTTGGTGTACGCTCTCATTTCATTTTAGAGTAGGTAATAAGCAATTTAATAACCGTTTTATAAGACCTAGTTGTACCCTCTCGTATCAATTATTGTTCTCAAAATTTTACATTTTATTCGATGGAGATTTTCTTTTCCAATTTTTTTTTTAAGGAAATTATTTGTAATATTTTTTTTTACAGCGATACCAAAAATGAAAAAAGTATTGTGTAAACAAATATCATCAGTAAATAATATTTTAGGGTAGTGCTATGGCAACGCGGATTTTAAGCCCTCGAATCGAAACTCCACTCGGCTATAACTTGATTTATTTATGTTTAAAATAGGTTGTTTTGATCGATTTGTGTGTAATTTATTATAAAGGATGTTTTTTGGAACGAGTACTCACGACGAAATCCTGTTGATAAAATGTATGTTTTCATTTTAGAAGTAACTATCTTAATGGATTCATTATCTTTAAATTGATAAAAAATATCATAGTTGTCCACAACTACAAAAACTATAGCCATACTTTGCTGCAAAATATTTATTTAACCACTAACGAATATTTCATCCAAATGGCCGATTCGGTTCCGTTTAACAAAACATGGCATTGCTAAGTTCTAAAACAATCCCTCCAAGTAATTTCCGTAATGTTTTACCTGTTTTACCGAGGTACCCTTACAGGTAAATACCTGCCCTTACTTTAGTTCCTCTAACAATCTTCATCGTGACACGTTAACTTTAATCTGACATTAACTTTTTAAGCCTGCCATAGAGATAATGTTATTTAAAATTACCTAATAGATTTTAAAAGTTATTTAACGCTAATCTCCTATTTCGGTACAAGTTTCCCTCTTGGATGAATTAAACCATTTGAAAAGGGTTGACTTTAAACATTGTCGTTAAAAATAATGCCACCCTTAAATAAATTTTCTAATATTGAACGCAAGTGTTTAATTGACTTAACTTCAAATTGATTTTTTGTTTATTGTCAACAATTATTTAAGCTCGCCTATTTCAACATTTATTGAACATTCTAGCTCAATTTACCCTCACGAATTCCCGGGTAATTCAAAGATAAATTTTTAGCGCTTTTACTTAAACTCTGTAATTAACTTAGCTTTATAACGGAAGGAAGAACGATGAATATGTAAATTATTTTCCTTACTTGGAAAAACCGTGACTTAAATTGAATTTATTAATATTTTAACCTAAATTTAGAATTCCAATAAAACAAACAATTATCGATCCTTGTGAGAGTCTAATACATTTCAAGCAATGATAAAAAAACAACATAAAATTTAGAAAACAAAACATTACGTAATAAATGCATATAGTTGTTTATTTTATCTACTTTCCCTTACCCAAACTCAATGGTGCATAGGACACTGCATCAGTACACCAAGCGCAGTGTATCTTGATCATTTCATTACATGAAGCTAAGATGATCAGTGATAAGTCATACGCTTCAGTACGAGTCCAATGTATCACACATGAAAATATTATCATGAAAATGCACACAGCATAATGTACAAAGTAAATTTCTGACGATATCAAGAGTGAGAAAACAAGTATTTGGAATGTTTATTATATTATATACGTTGTATTGTGGTACGTGTGTGAAGTGTGGTGGAAGTATTGTGAAAAAGGTTCTAAATATATTACTTATATTGTATCTACTTTCAAATATTGGCTGGCACTCTGACTATAGACTTGTATGAAAAAATGTCAATACTGTATACAAAATTACATGATGTATCTACACTACACTATATAAAATATCCAACATTATTCAAAAAGTATCAAGGTGTCTTAAACCAATTTTCCGCTTCGCGCGTTTGATTTCCTCGGCGCGGTAGATTATAGGTATATAATGTAAGCTACATCGAAAAATATCCCGATTTCGAAAAAGGAATGGTTTAGGAAAAGACGAAGATCAATTCTTGTTGGCAAATTTACACAAACGATGTGTATTTTTGTACTATACTATTGTGTTAAAAGTTAGACATCAAAGTATTGAAACATACGAAATAAAATTGCAAACCTTTTATGAACAGACAATGCGATCATGGTTTTTGGAACTAGTTTAGAGATAGGTTTTCAAGTATCCGAGTAAAAACGTATACAGACTGGTCTGAAGATGCCCGTTACAGGGTGAAAGCGCTAACTGGTCAAAATAAATAAAAGTGGAAGTGTACCAAGTATTTTTTATTTAACTTTTATTAGTTATGTTTTAATAATTTAATCATGGAATTCAACCAAGTAATGTCAATAAAAAATATAAATCAAATCCAAAACGTATACAATTTAGAGAATTTTGCAAGTGTCCTTCATTGCGCGAAATCCTAGTACGAAATAAAGGATTGTACATTATATGATATTTTTATTTTTAATTAAATCATCCCTTGACAACTCCTTGCTATTTTAGCTAAATGTTATCCTTGGATAAACATCTAGAGCTATGTACAATGTACAAGCGGCAGACGTATGGATTTATAAATAAGACAGATTGTTGCAAAATAACCTATTTCTTTTACTTTTTCGTGATTTATTTAAGTGAAAAATGTAATTTTTCATGGCGCCCTCAAACTTCAAAAAATTAATTAAGTTTTTTATCTCTGAAGCATTGCCCACAGGAATTTCGGCTATTTGGGTTCTAATGTTGTTTTTGAGGGCTTGTAAAATCCTGAGACGGTCGTAGTAAAGAAAGGATTTGAGGTATTTTCCACGGGAAAAACGAGGCGGTCAAATCATAAGAGCGCGTTAGCCATTTTAAATTGCCTCCTACGTAGATTAGGTGCCTGGGAAATCTGTCTAAAAAAATTGATGTGAACCTTTTTCAAAAACCAATTTTTTGACGACAACTTGTAGGGGTGAAAATAAAGATTTGTATTAACAATTCGCTAAACGAAACGCCTCAAAATAACGCTGGCTCAGAACGGGGTTCCGGGGTTTGACCCCGGTGAGAACACAAAAAAAAAATTATTTTTTTTAGCTTGGGGGTTTGGACGTTGTTTCCCCCTGAGGGGTCTCCTGACCCGTTTAAAGGGGGTTAAATAAAAATTTAAAAAAAAATAAAAAATAAAAACAAAAAGTCTCTTTAAAAACGCCCTCTGCGCGACCACCCGGTTACAAACACATTCAATAATATTTAATTGAAAAATTTTTAAGGAAAAGGTTTAAAAAATTTCCCATTTTCTGTTTTTTTTTTAATTTAATTAAACTCCCAAAATTTACTTGAAAAAAATAAAGTACCCCTTGTCCCTTTTTTTTAAATTTAATCCGTTAAATACTTTTCCCCCACCCCTTTCCTAAATTTGGTTTAATTTTTCTCAAGCCACAGTTTGAGTTTCCGGGATGGGGTTGCAATCCATCAAACCAAAAACTTTTTGAAGAAGCGCCTGCTTTCGGCGCGGTGAGCCCC